>CM043016.1:11549604-11675324 GCA_023690525.1 Holotrichia oblita | reverse complement strand
CCTGGGCCCACAAAACAGTTCGTTAGGGAGGCCTGCAAACATACAATTTCAAAAGATTTGAAATCCTATAAATCACCTCAGAAATCCGAAAACATTAAAATCATTGTTTTTATTTGAAAGCTGACAAAGGGAACAAGGTTGTTATTTTAGATAAAGAGGACTACTATGATCGGGTTAATGACCTGTTGAGTAGTGGTCCTTATAAGTCAATTTCAAAAAATCCTTTACCGAAAATGATTAGAGACGTCAACAATGTGTTTAAAGCTTGTAGCAATCTTGTTACTGTCGATGTTAGACGTAAGCTACATGTTTCCAATCCTGTTATCCCTAAATTATATTGTTTACCTAAAATTCACAAACCTGGCAAGTCGGTAAGGCCGATTGTTTCGGTAATTGACGCACCGACTTATAAGGTTTCCAAATGGCTGACCAATGAATTTAATAATTTGCCAATACAGCAACTTAGTTCTGCAGTAAAAAAATCGTTAGAATTTATTAAAGAAATTCAAGATATTCAGTTGCTGGAGGGTGAAATATTGATTTCATTTGATGTTAGTTTTCTCTTTCCTAGTGCTTTGATTATATATAACTAGATTGATCAAGTCCATTAAGTGTTACAATAACCACAAAAGTTACCAAGAGATGTCGCATAAATAAACAAATTGCTCATTAATATATATTTCAGCTTAGCATACAACCGACATACCTCATGTGCTATCTATTAACAACTGCCCATAACTAACAACAGTAATATCGCAGAAAATGATTTTCTCCCATGCATGTTAAAAAATCACAATAGAAATACGAAAACTGTGACAAAATTACTACACTTATAAGTGATGTAAAATATGCTTGGATTAATATATTTTGTGTGGATTTTACAACTTCAAAGCATTTGTTTTTATATTAATGTAACTCAATTATTGATTGATTGCATATTTCTCGACATACGTAAAAAAATCACTGCGATAGAAAGCATGAAAAGAGAAATTTACAACTATGTTGATTTTGATAATTGGTATAGTGAACTTTTAAATAGAGGTAGTGCAAACGGCCCTAAGACTATCATTTGTAGAAATATAAAAAACAATTTATAGTAGTAAGTATTTTATAAGTATACATCTGAGAATAGGGGAAATCGAAAAGTTTCTAGAATAAATATGAATATGTTGTCCTAAAAATATCATTGTGACTTACATATTTAGCTTGACTAAAGCTATAAGCAGAGACTACAGTGTCACAACAACAATAACAACAAATAAGAATTCCAAAGCATATATTCAAACCAATATAAGTAATTAAGATGTTAAAACTTGACCATGACAAAATTCTTCACACATGCATTACATTTAGTTTATTTCCTGTTACATCGCGTGGATACCCAGAAACAACTTTACGCTATTTAAATTTCATGCTAAAGCAATGATTTAATGGTAGCAGGCTATGAAAACTGCAATCTCCATTAATGAAAGACACAATGTCAGGAATCTTTATAGCTCTATGTGCAATGCTTTGCCATAACTTCTTCTTACAATGGCTCACAGCTTATTTGATGCAGTGCCGATTTTAAAATATGACTCCCAATAATTTAAAAAATAAAAAGAATATTAGCACAAAATTGCAACAACACATATCAATAATATATATCTAGTTTAACTAAGAAACTTCTTTTATTTTACACAAGTGCTGTTTAACAATATAAAAATTAGAAATAAAAAATACTGCTAAATATTATTGCACAGCTTATTTGATGCAGTTCCATTCAAACTTAAAAATAATATAGGTAATTATTGATTTTGCACTTTTAATAGTTGGGATGATCCCTTTAGTTTTATAATAATTTTATAATAATTCCAGCAGCGTCTTCTTCAACTTTTCGCGGCTGGAAATGTTGTGTTTACGGATATTTTTTACCAATATAGCCCAGAGATTTTCAATTATGTTCACCCATTTTTCTGCACTTTGCAACAAATTCTTGTTGAGTATATTGAGGTACATATTTTTCTCCATTATTATTCCCTCAATAAATTCTAAATTTCCAACACCAGATGCATTCATACAGGCCCAAACCATCACACTTCCTCCGCCATGCTTCACTGTGGCTTTGAGGTTCTCCTTCTTTCATTCGGTGTTGGGTTTCTGCCACATGTAGGACATGCCATCGGACCCAAAAATGTTGAACTTGGACTCCTCTGCAAAAATTACAGTGTTGCGGCTTTGTTTACCATTTGTTTGTTTTGCCATTAAAGTCATGGTCGCGAAGCACACGATGGATGGTTTCAGCACTGCATGACTTTCCTAATTCATGTTGAACTTCAATAGCTAGTTTTGGAACCGATAACTTCGGGTTTGCTTTGATTTTCCGAACAATGTATCGCTCGTCAGATGCATTGAACATTTTATTTGGTGCACTTCTCCGCTTATCTTTCACCCGATTATCATCTACAAAACGTTCAATAATATGCTGCACTGTAGACGCACTCAGATTGACCATCTGAGCAAATTTTCAGGACGATTGCCCCAATTTATAATGATATGAAGAGCCGTTTACGCTGTTTTTACAGTTGTACGGCGATCCATCTTTTTAAATTTAAGTCGTGTATTAGCTAAAATTTAATTACTTGTTATTTCTATTAATTATAATTGCAACCTCCCATTGTGCTAAACGTGGCAGTGTATATTTGTGAATGCGTTTACAAACCTGCATCAAAATTTTATCGATACTCTTTTTATTTTTTTTTAATTATTGGGACTTATATGTATTTTAAAATAAGCACTGCATCAAATAAGCTGTGAGCCACTGCATGTTTAATGCGATCAAAGCAGTCTTGCAAATTTTTAATCAAAATAGAAATAGCATTATTAAATAAATCTGTAGGTGCGAATAATGTATATATGTTCATAAAATGGAATATATAATTTATGTATACATAGAATTAGCAATTCTTCGGTATTTTTTAGAGTGGACGATCTATCCACAGAGGCGGGCATGTAGTTTTTTTGAGGGTCCACTGTGTCAAATATCCAGCAAAGTATCGAACACTGCAATCCTCTAAAGTAATTATTTCGGTAGATTTATACTAACATTAATTTTCTTTTCTAACTAATATATTTACTGTGCATTTTTGAATTTTTTTTATTTTAACTCATACATGTATGTTATGTAACCTACAAATGATATCCCAAAGCAATTTTTCAAATAAAATATCACGAAATAGGAAATCGATATATTTTTACTTTGCTTGCAATTTTTATGAGCAGGTGTTCGCCTAAAAAGCGACAAATAAAACACAGATAGTTATATCTATATCACTCTATATTATCACTCTGAACTTACTACGTTTTTATCATAATTCTATCAATCGCAATAACGCGACCTATTAAGTAAAAGTATAAATACATCAAGCTATTCAGTGAGATATCGGTTTGCCGCGTAACTAGACGAAAATGTTTTGATGTAAAGTACAAGTGGCGGGCTTCTGGTGGCCGCATCAAAAGCTCGACTTTAAAGCGCAACTCTTTTCTTATGGGAATGGTGAATCTAGTTATATATAATCAAAGTCCTAGTGTACCGATTCCAGACACCTTGACATACCTCGAGGACTTGTTGCTTCAAAATAGTTTGAGTCAACAATGTGTCCAGGAATATATTCGCTTAACTAATATCTGTATGAAACAGAACATTTTTCAATTCAATGGGTAACTCCTTGTCGCCCTTTTTGGCTAACCTTTTCATGAGCCGTTTTGAAAAGGACTTAGAATCTGAGAGCGAATACTTTCCTAGGGTTTGGTTGAGGTATGTGGATGATATTTTCGCTATATTTGACACTAAAAAATGTAATACTGACGATTTTCTCAATAGATTAAATAATCGGTTTGCAACCATAAAGTTCACTTGTGAAAGAGAAGAAAACGGTCAGCTACCCTTTCTAGATACTTTAGTAATTAGAAATAACAATAGATTAGAGTTTGACGTGTATAGAAAGGAAACCAGTACACTTCGCTACATTCCTTCAGATTCCCATCATTGTGTTCAACACAAAATGGCAAGCCTGAATTTTTTGGTCCACAGACTTCTCACTTTTCCCTTGAACAAGGCGAGGTATGAGAAAGAGCTTAAAATTATAAAAGATGCGGCCAAGTGTAATGGTTTCCAGCCTCAGCATATCTATAAGTTAATTAGGAAGTTTAATTATAAGAAAACTGTGAAAGAATCTACGACTTTTCGAGAGGATGTTAAAGCTTCACCCGTTGTGACCCTCCCTTAAGCTCCCTTTATCACTAAAGGTTTGAGTAAAATCTTCAAAGAGCTAGATCTCAGAATAGTTTACAGTTCTGGGACTAGTTTACGAAGTCTCATCGGTAACCCTAAAGATAAAATACAACCTCTAGAAAAGTCAGGTATTTACGAAATCAATTGTAAAGATTGTAATCAAAAATATATCGGGCAAACCAGGAGAGCAGTCTCAACTATATTCAAAGAGCATATGGCTCATCTTAGATTTAATAGAATTGAGAAATCGAGCGTTGCCCAACACATTTTTGAATCACATCACAACATCGATCACACGAATGTTAAATTAATTAGACAAATAAACAATTGTAAGTTTCTAAATGTTTTCGAAAGTTTAGAAATATATAAAAATAAGTCATGTGTAATGAACTGTGACAACGGACCTATCCCGCATACGTCATTGTTTTCGTTAATCGGAAATTAATGATGCCTATCTGATTGAGCGTGCATAACATTTAGGTTACCTGTTTTTGGAGATTTTATTTTAATTTAGTTTTATTATCGCCTTGATAATGACAGCATTGCTGTTGAAACGCGTCGTTGTTATAGTTAAAACTTGTTTGGTGTTCTTTGGGTTAAAGTGTTTAGTGTTCTACTTCTGCACCAACATTTTTTAAGTTTACAATCCAATTTGTTACCAAGGACATTGATCACCGAAGGTATTAATTAATTGTAATAAAAATAACGTTAATACCATCTGGACTGTACGCACTGATGTATTCCGCGATGAAGGAGCCGAGAAGTTGGCCTTATCCAGCGGGGGCGCCGAGATAGTTGGCCTTTATACAGAGTGTGGCATCTTCCTCGGATCGGCTGATTGCGGCTTTGCTATTTATTTTATCGAAAAATGTTCTTAGTAAAAGATGTCTAGAATGAAGTTTTCTATAACAAAAAAATATTTTCTTATATACAGGGTGTTTAGTTTTGTCTGTACGACAGGTTACTTTGTTTATTTAAATGGAACACCCTATATATTATTGCATTTGTGAATTCCTCGGTGTAATATAAGGTAATTTTAATTAACATACTCTGCCCTAAAACCCAACAGGTTTGGAGATATTCCATTTCGAAAGGAAAAAATTTTAGATTTCTGTACAAAATATATAAACTTTAGGTATAGGGAATGTTATATGGAATCGAAAGCGGGGAAAAATCTGCAATAGTTAGCATAAAAATATACAGGATGTTCCATTTGAAATAAACGAGTTTTAGTCGTTTGAAGCTATTTAATGTCGAGTTCGATTATTAAACACCCTGCCGTACAGATAAAACTGAACACCCTGTATATAAGAAAATATTTTCTTGCTATAGAGAACTTCATTCTAGACATCTTTTACCAAGAATATTTATCGATAAAATAAATAGCAAAGCCACAATCAGACGATGTCAGGAAGATGCCACACCCTGTATATTACTCGGTGCCTCTATTTCTGTTTCTTCCATTCTTTTATCTTGTTTTTTCATTGTTTTTAATTTTGTTGAACCAGATTATTTTTAACTCTGTCACAAATAAATCAACTAAATGGGAACAAACATATAACCTCCAGTGTATTCCATTAATAATAAAAAAAAAACAACCATAAAATCTGCCGATTCCGCTAAAACCCATTCTGTCACAGTTCCTCTTCTGTCGTTATCGTGACAAAAGCCATTAATCTATCTGCTTCGCTTTGCTTTTGATTAAGCTATGTTTGTATAATACGAACCCACATTCGTTTATTTTGTTTAATAGAAAATTATTTTCGATATCCTACGTAGGTCGATGTAATTAGCTCGGCTATTGATTTCTCCTTTGATTAGCGGGGGAAAAAAAAGGTCGCCACCGTTTAACACCGGATACACTGGGGGTCTATAATTAATGCTAACGCTAAATCGTGGGTGTTCTACTAGGGGGTTAAAAAAAAACTGGAGGAGAACTGGTTGAGAACATCGCCCGGCAAAATATGATCTGTTTGTTTGAATTGATCGACGAAATTACTCCACCCTAGCTAAAAACGGACCCGAACTGTATTGTTTTACAAAGTAAGCGTAATACGAGCAGGATAACGAGCTTAATTTAGTTAGCGGGGGGATATAAATGGTTTACAAATTAACCGGAACGGCATTCGTGACAGTTAAGAATTAGAACACGATCTAAAAAGTTTGTTTTGTGGAAAAATTATGGCTATAAAAAACAGGAGTTCTCATTGATTGTTTACTAAATTTAAGTGAAATATTTTGTCGATTAGGGTACTAACAACATAGCTAACAGCAACAAAAAATTATGGACAAGATCGAAATTAGGAGAGGATAAAAATACTGGTTCCAAAAGAAAACCTTGTGGGACACCAGATCTGACAATAACACTGATTATTATGAAGTCAAGCTTTGACATGCCAAGGCTGGGGAAGTCGTTTTGAAAGTTGTTTTACGTTGCTTTACGTTTGTTCTACATACAAAAGTTTTGGAAACAAATATTACAAATTTAAAGACTAAAAAAAAAGAAGTTTTTGTTTGTCCCTTCGAGAGGAAAAAATACATTTTATAGGTCAACCTTTTAATTCCAAAATTTTAAATTTTGAAAATTGGAAAGTTACTCCATGTTGCTTAAGGATTGTTGTATATTGTTCCAGAGTTTTGCAAAATAATATCAAAAATTAGTCGGAGAAAAACAACACTTTTTAGGCCAGTCCCCTTTTCCAAATTTCAAACTTCAAAAGCATAAATAAAATTTTACTAACTTGTTACATCGGTTTTGGGGTTGAACTTAAAAAAATATTCATTCACAAACATCAAACGAAAAAGTGTGACTTTGATGTTAAACTTTGACAATAAATAATAAATAAAAAATTTGACAACGCTTAATTTCCATGGCACCCTGAATAAATATCGATGAGTTGTGAGTATATTTTTTCAAAAAACCCTAATTATCTCGTTTTAAGTTTTAAGTATAGGGCATGTGGGATGTAAAAGATGTAAAATAAGATACAGAATGCGACTAAGTAATAAAATATTGGGGGTGACATTTGAAAAAATTAAGTTATGGTTCTTTAAAATTTCGACGAGTTAACGTGCCATAGCAAAGTAACCACGCAATGTAGACAGCCGTTCTTGGCACCAAAATATACTCCAACATGTTGTTTAAGCATGTTATTAATTCTATATAAATTGATATCCGAAAAATTCGGTGTTCTCTAATTTTTTGAATAAGGATCCGCTATAGCATTTTTTTTTTTAGAAAAAATTGGTTAACTACAAAACGCCAAATCAAATCAAATTGAAAAAACTAAATGTAGGTACTTATAAAGTTTAAAAATAGATGAATTCAAATATGTAAAAATATACAGGGTGATCCGTTAAAAATAACAAACTCGACGGCTACTTCCGGTATAACCGGAATCACTAGGAATCACAAAATATTGTCATTAAAGAGAACACTCGATTATATACGATTCTGAACCCCATATACTTCTAGTGAACGATCTCGCTGAGACACCCTGTATAAGATATGTAGTAGAACATACATACATATGTATAATGGCACTTGTTTGATAAATACTGCAGCAAGGTTTAATTTTTTGTCAAAAAGTGGAGCAAAGTTTCTCATAGGCTGGGGCTACTTTCCCACAACACAGAATTCAAGAGAACTCAAATATAGGTATTGATTTTTCTAAAAAACTTTATTAGATAAAAGCCAACTTTTATAAGGCACAGTAGAAAAATTAACTTAAATGAAACATATGGAGAAAATAAATGCATTAAACATCAAAAAACAAAAATCCTCTTTTTTGAAATTTCTTGTGGAGTATCCTTACCGCCAATGATTTCATCCCAAGAATATGATATTGCATCTTCGTGGGTTGGCCATTTACATGATAGAATGTTCCTTCATAATTTACTATAACATATTTTCCTACTTCTTTAACAACTTTCCGTAAGTTGTACCGGGTGGTCAACTAAGAATGTCGCTCAGCCATATCTCAGGAACCTCAAATTACGGCCCAGCCCCTGTTTTCTCCCATTACACCTGAAAGGGTTGAGTTTAAAAAGAAACACCGAAACACCTGTTCGACGGGTCGATGGCCGCAGTGGTTAGACGGCTGACTATCGTTGTGGAAGGACGATAGGTGCCGGGGTTCAATTCTCTGGAGGGACGGTGACATTTTTTCAGGGAGTTTAATCCCGGATCGACTTGCCATTCGCTGTTGGGAGCAAAGTGATTAACAGCGCGGCATCATAAAAGGCGATATGATGCTGTCACAAAGCCGTTTAAACACAACTTACACACACAAAACTACATCGCGAGAGTTGCAGTGATAGCCAGACAAGCGATACAGCTTACGGAGTCACTGCAACTAAGCACCCACCACACATTAAAAAAAAAATTGTTGTGTCAAAAACCTAAATACTATCAGGAGTGCAATTTTGCCCTTTCCTCATCCATTCATTCGTTGAACCTTAGACAGTTGTTCCAAATTTGTTCAACAGTTCAACCACTCCTACCTTCCGCCAGCTAGTGGACTAGAATATTGGATATAAACGAGAAGCCGTTCAGTACCTGATAAAAGCTGTTCCATACCTGATAAAAGCCGTTCAGTACCTGATAAAAGCCGTTCAGGACCTGATAAAAGCCTATCAGTACCTGATAAAAGCTGTTCCATACCTGATAAAAGCCGTTCACTAGGTACCTGATAAAAGCTGTTCCATACCTGATAAAAGCCGTTCAGTACCTGATAAAAGCTGTTCCATACCTGATAAAAGCTGTTCCATACCTGATAAAAGCCGTTCAGTATCTGATAAAAGCCGCTCAGTAGGTACCTGATAAAAGCTGCTCCATACCTGATAAAAGCCGTTAGTAGGTACCTGATAAAAGCTATTCCATACCTGATAAAAGCCTATCAGTACCTGATAAAAGCTGTTCCATACCTGATAAAAGCTGTTCCATACCTGATAAAAGCCGTTCAGTACCTGATAAAAGCCGCTCAGTAGGTACCTGATAAAAGCTGTTCCATACCTGATAAAAGCCGTTCAGTACCTGATAAAAGCTGTTCCATACCTGATAAAAGCCTATCAGTACCTGATAAAAGCTGTTCCATACCTGATAAAAGGCTATCAGTACCTGATAAAAGCTGTTCCATACCTGATAAAAGCCGCTCAGTAGGTATCTGATAAAAGCTGTTCCATACCTGATAAAAGCCTATCAGTACCTGATAAAAGCTGTGCCATACCTGATAAAAGCCGTTTAGTAGGTACCTGATAAAAGCTGTTCCATGCCTGATAAAAGCCGTTCAGTAGGTACCTGATAAAAGCTGTTCCATACCTGATAAAAGCCGTTCAGTAGGTACCTGGTAAAAGCTATTCCATACTTGATAAAAGCCTATCAGTACCTGATAAAAGCTGTTTCATAACTGATAAAAGCCGTTCAGTACCTGATAAAAGCTGTTTCATACCTGATAAAAGCCTATCAGTACCTGATAAAAGCTGTTCCATACCTGATAAAAGGCTATCAGTACCTGATAAAAGCTGTTCCATACTTGATAAAAGCCGCTCAATAGGTACCTGATAAAAGCTGTTCCATACCTGGTAAAAGCCTATCAGTACCTGATAAAAGCTGTTCCATACCTGATAAAAGCCGTTCAGTACCTGACCTTATCGAACAGCTTTTATCATGTACTGAACGGCTTCTTGTTTATATCCAATATTCTAATTCAAATCCCGTGCCTCTTGAGATAGGCCCCGCCTACTAACTGCCAGAAGATGGAAGTGGTGGGGGGCAGCCAAGGTGCCCCCATACCTACTTTCAACATTTCCGGTTTTGTTAAAAGTAATATTAAAAACTGACCGAACAAAAAACATTTTTTAGGTCACAGCAATCTGGAAAATCAATCAAAATCTCCAATTTCGAAAAACTGACTTTTTGGACTAATTTTCAGTATTATGCAACTTGAAACAACTTCCAAAATTACAAATTTAGGAAAACGAGCGCTGAGCTTTATTTATTTATTTTTTTCAACTGATAGGTAGTACATATTTGTGTCGAAATCCTGGAGTAACCAAAGTGAAACATTTTTGAAAACTCTCGAACGATATAGAAGAAACATGAAACATCGTAGAAAAGAGGACCAGGCTGAAGTGTTTGTTTCCGTGTTTGTTTTGTCAGCTGCAGTTAGGAAGTTTGAAATATTAACTAATATAAAAACTGTTTAGAAGTTTTTTATTTTCCATTTTTGGAAATTCGAAAGTTTGGTCAGATTATTTTAGATTTCTAACTAAAAAGAAATTAGTTACTGTGACTTTTCAGAACTGTATACGACAATGATCGTTTTGTTTTTAAATATTTTATACGCGTAGCTACTAATTTTGTTAAAATTTGTCATTTATTATTACCAATTTATTCTAATACCGATATTCTAATTATACATATTATATAACATAACTTGCATCTTTAACCAGCGGTTTCACTCTCGTCGATGCGATTTTCCATTACGTCCTAACACATTAACGTTAATCCCAGCTGGCACAGTTGGCAGACATGCCGGCTAGCAGGTAGTCGACGCGTCACCCGTCGAAAGTCGATGGAATTTGATCTTTTCCGTGCCAGGCGGTTTCCGATCGAAGGGCAGGAACGCCAGGACGAACTGCTAGAGCTGCAAGTACAACAAGGTTACCCCGCCCTGGTTGATGTTTCTAATTATCGGCGCGAGCGCGACCTGTGGCAACGCACACGACACACACACGCATACACGTTCGCGCGATCGGAACGCGGATAATTAGGCGTCTGTCCAGGCGTGCCAACCGGCAACAATTGGCCTGTCAATTATGTCCGTCCAATATCTGTTTTTTTTGTAATAGAACACGATTGATTATCAAATTTGGATTCATACCAATGAGGTGATTCGATCTATACGATTGGTAATTTTGAATCTATGATTGCCAATCGTAAATTAGAGATTTCTTATAGATAATAAAGTTGGTATTTATAATTTTTGCCGGTAAATTAAATCCTCAACCGTAAAAACATTTCCGCTGAATTTCAGCCGCAGATTGCTTAAATCTGCGGCAATCGAATTGGTAAAAGCAATAAATAACAAGACATCAAAACAAGCGTTTTACGATAAGAAGTGGGTCGTTTCTTTATTAGATTAGTCACACTTCGTACGTCAGTTTATATGTATTATAGGGTGACTCAGGTCATCGTTTTATTTGGATGGATAATTTTGACTGAATCAAAAATAAACGTTTTTGGACCTTAAGTGAATGTTGGTTCTTGATGGTACCATTCAAGGAACGGAGGAACCTATCCTTAGTGGCACCTATATTGAAAGAAACAAGACTCATCTCCTAAGGACGTGGGAATGGGCCTGAAGCCTAAGATGATCCTCTAGACCAATCCGAGCCTATCCAACTATGACGATGGATGCCCTTTTAGATCTGATTTCCTTTCTCTTACAAGTGGAAAGAAAACCGATGATGGACGCCATCAGGCTGGAACGCAATATAGTTCTCAAATCAGAAGACTTAACGGGCGATTTTCGAAGAATAAACCAAACTCTTCCATTCGGCGTCGTCAATTGCAAAATCATTTTTAGCGATGTAACCTGCTTCCACCTCAACGTCTTCGTTAACAAACAAAATACTGGTATCTGGGCAGATAAAAATGAAGACGCTTTGCAAGAAAAACGTGACATTTTGATGCGTGCAATGTGTCAACAGCGATCGTTACCGTAGCATGTTGACAAACTTTTTTTTTTTTCAAGAATTAGATAGAATGGACATAAATGAGATGTGGTTTCAATAAGATGGCGACATCTGCTACACAGTCTGCGAAACAATGACGTTGTTATAAACCTCATTTCAAGGTCGTATCATTTTTCGTTTTGGGTGTGATAACTGGCTGGCAAAAGATGATTTGACCTGTTAACGGATTATTTCCTTTGAAATTTTTTTTTTTGAAAATTAGGGTCACTGGATCAACCCAGAAATAATCTAATCTAATCCAATTCCAATCCTTGGTGCCCTTTTATTCTGCATTCAAGGTCATTTACCGAAAACTTGTATTAGAAGTTTTTGAAGTTTCTTTGGCAGGATCCTATATCCTAAAGTGCTGTAATCGAATGGCCTTGAAAGGATAAATTATTTATAGCAAGCGTCAATCTATACCAATTGCTCCAGAAAAAGAAATGTTGGTTGTTTGATTATTTCAGAAGAAACTGTGAGGACGTTTATAAGAATCTAAGATTTTTTTGCATGTTAGCATAGCATAAAAAACCCCATAATCTAAACTATTTAACACTGTGACTGTGGCCCTAAATATTCTTGTTCTTGTCTTTTTGACATGCAAAAAAATTTATTAATCTTTAAATTTTAAGTTTTAACTAAATTTATCCCTTTTTTCGTGGTCTTCTGTCCAACATTGTTTGAATCCCACAACGTTCTAGATTATAAAGATAAAACAGATTGTTTCATTTAACAGATTAATGCCCAGTCCAAATGGCTAAAGATAGTAACTTGAAATACGGAGAAGGTGTTCATTTTATATAGTGGGCGCGATTTTTCGAAATTATAGCCCTAAGGGGGGAGGAGAGGAGGAGGGAGGGTGACAATTTTCGACACAATTTATGAAACACATCTTTCAGCATTTTTTAACGTCTAAGGCGGTGAAACGGAGTAAAAAGGGGGTGATATTAATACTCTTTAACAGGATTAATAAAGGAGAGAGAAATTCAAACGTTAATATAAATCGATCGTAGTTTAGAACTCATTTAAACAAGTATAATAACCTAATCTTTTGATACACCATTAACAGACGCATGCTCTACTTGTTTGCGTCCCAAAGAATTACTAAAGCAAGTATGGAGCTTCTGAAACACAAAAGTGCAAAATAATTACAGAACATAGAGAGCATACATTAAGTACTAAAGCGTTTTACGAATCACTGTAGTCCGATTCAGAAAATGTTCAGATATTTTCTTTTGATTGTCAAAAAAATTTGGCTTCGCCAAAATTGCCCAACAAGTTAATCTTTATAATTTTACAATTGTTAAAAGAAACTCAAAAACTTCGCTAGCCCCAGCAACAGTAGGTCCGTGAAGTTGGCACCACAAAGTGGTCAAAAATCGACAAAAATGCTAGAAAGGATTGACCATTTATTGACCATCAGCGATTTCGATTGACCACCTCTTGTTTAGGCTACTGTCGCTATACCCATATTTTGGGGTCTAATGGCGAAAATGCTAAAATTAGCCAATATAGACATTTTGTTCATCGCATACGATTGACCATCGTTTGACCATGTTTGACCACCCTTTTCAAAATTTTCAAAAAAAAATTTTTTTCGAATTTTTTTTTTTACTGCAAACTCTAAAATTTTGTTGCAGTATAGGATAAATTGTTAAACATTTGCCACCAAAATTTCATTTACGGAGAATTTTGAGCTATGAGAGTCGAACTAAAGATGTTTGGCTGTATCTTGTAACAAATGTTGCTTCTGATCTGGATAAAATTTAACCGGAGGGTGGTCAAACGACAATTTTCAGTTTTCTGTGGTCTAGAGACACGATACAATAAGTTCTATTATTTTCAGCGTTTGACCACCTTTCAAAATTTGCGAAAAATGCGAAAAACTTTGAAACTGTTATACGTAACTTTAAGATCGGATAAAATTTAACCGGAGGGTGGTCAAACGACAATTTTCAGTTTTCTGTGGTCTAGAGACACGATACAATAAGTTCTATTATTTTCAGCGATTGCCCACCTCTCAAAATTTGTGAAAAATGCGAAAAACTTGGAAACTGTTAGACGTAACTTTAAGATCGGATAAAATTTAACCGGAGGGTGGTCAAACGACAATTTTCAGTTTTCTGTGGTCTAGAGACACGAGACAATAAGTTCTATTATTTTCAGCGTTTGACCACCTTTCAAAATTTGCGAAAAATGCGAAAAACTTTGAAACTGTTAGACGTAACTTTAAGATCGGATAAAATTTAACCGGAGGGTGGTCAAACGACAATTTTCAATTTTCTGTGGTCTAGAGACACGAGACAATAAGTTCTATTATTTTCAGCGTTTGACCACCTCTCAAAATTTGCGAAAAATGCGAAAAACTTTGAAACTGTTAGACGTAACTTTAAGATCGGATAAAATTTAACCGGAGGGTGGTCAAACGACAATTTTCAGTTTTCTGTGGTCTAGAGACACGAGACAATAAGTTCTATTATTTTCAGCGTTTGACCACCTTTCAAAATTTGCGAAAAATGCGAAAAACTTTGAAATTGTTATACGTAACTTTAAGATCGGATAAAATTTAACCGGAGGGTGGTCAAACGATAATTTTCAGTTTTCTGTGGTCTAGAGAGACGGCACAATAAGTTCTATTATTTTCAGCGTTTGACCACCTCTCGAAATTTGTGAAATATGCGACGCAAGAGGTTATAACATTATCTGGGTTTGATGTCATTTCATTGGAGGTATGAACTTGTTTTCAAAAAAATTATTTGGTGGTCAATCATGGTCAAACGTTGGTCGATCCTATACTGCAACAAAATTTTAGAGTTTGCAGTACAAAAAAAATTCTAAAAAAAATTTTTTTTTGAAAATTTTGAAAATGTGAAGGGTGGTCAAACATGGTCTATATTGGCTAATTTTAGCATTTTCGCCATTAGATCCCAAAATATGGGTATAGCGGCTGTAGCCTAAACAAAATGTAGTCAATCGAAATCGCTGATGGTCAATAAATGGTCAATCCTTTCTAGCATTTTTGTCGATTTTTGACCACTTTGTGGTGCCAACTTCGCAGACCTAGCAACACTTCATTCTTATGTATGGTTGGAATCTCAATATTCTAGAAATTCTTCTTCTACCCTGTAATAATAAATCAAGTAGTAAAATAAATAAAGTAGTAATACTACATAATAGTAAATAAAACGGTTCTATATTCTTCATCGGTATTTACATATGTTAGTGACAAAACTAGGTCTTTGCATATAAAAGATACAAAACTATGTATTTGAATTATTTAAGTACATTTATTAGATATTATAAATATGATGTTAATAAATATTAATTCATATTTTAAACAATAAGTCTTCCAACACTAATGTTTCAGTAAATTTAGACGATTAATAAACTTGTGCAAGTTTTTTCAGTTTTTCTCGAAAAGTATTATTCTGCAAATATATAGTTTTGCATCTAGTGTACTCATATATAATGTATGTTGTACATTTAAGTTTCCTTAATTTTTAATTGCAATTTGTTATATACTTTCCTTTTTCTTACAGAATTATCCACGAGAGTGGGTTCACGAGCGAAGACTTCAAACAGTATAGGCCGGTCGTCTACAGTAACACAATCCAATCGCTTGTGGCCATACTGCGGGCGATGCCAAACTTGGGCATTTCCTATGGAAATAACGAAAGGGAGGTCAGTATATATGTATGTACAAATAATAATAATAATAATAAAGTGACTTTATTGATTGCTCTCTAGAATTATAAAACAAATAGATAAAGAGAACAGATAAACATTTATACACTTAGATCACAATCAATCACAAGGCGATGTTCAGATTAACTGCTTTTACACATAACCTTGAGTTTACAATATTTATGATAAAATATACTAATGCCTAAATTATATATAAATTCCGATGTTATAGTACAATCCCAACTATTATATGAGTAGATTTGACCAAAAGCAGAAAATAAATGTAAACAAAACAGAAGAATATATTGTCGCTAAATGAAAGTGGATCTCATTTTAGTTACCGCATGCACTAACGAACCTGCAGCTGAAACAAGCAAGTTTTAATATGTTTCCTAAATGACTTCGATGACAAAAGAAGAGTATCAGGACTAAGTCCGTTGATATTAGAATAAACTTGAAAAGAAAAAGACCTTTCGTAAAGTACAGTTTTATGTGCTGGTGGCGATATTTTTCCGCGAAACCTGGTTGTTATATTGTGAACATCTGTTCTGACAGTTAGTTAATAGTATTTGATGATATAGAGTTAAACACCTAAGTAGTCGTCTGTTCTCCATAGTCAACCACCCAGCAGTTTCCAACTTATGAGATATATGGTCAAATTTGCGAATGCCATATATATATCTCAGGCATGAGTTCTGAACTTTCTGAATTCTAGTTTTGTGAAACTGTCCAACGCAAAGTGGTAAACAGCAGTACAGTATACAAATTGTGACAAGACAAAAGTATCGCATAGATTCTTTTTAATAGTTTCACTGAACACATGTCTGTACGGGAACAATTTTTTCAGATTCATATATCCATTTTTGATGCAATTATTGATGTGATCACGGTATCTGTGGCTATTATCAATGATTAAACCTAAACTTTTTGCCTTGTCACACACTGCCAGTTCTTCGTTATTAATTTTTAATTTGAAAACATTTTTTAAATTGGTACAGATACGGTTAGAGCCAAAAAGCACTGCTTTAGATTTGATTGCATTGAGAGTAAGATTATGTTTACATGATGCCAGATATAATTGATCTAGATCCTCATTGACTTTTTGAAGAGCATCGTACCACTGCGAAGGCGCGAAAGAGAAATATAGCTGGGTATCATCAGCGTAGACGTGTGTATTTCAGTATTTGATCCCGGAGAACAGAAACGACGTATAAATTGAAAATAAAATCGGGCCAATAACCGAGCCCTGCGGCACCCCCTGCTTAATATCGAGCACCGAAGATCTGCTGGCACCAACCTCAACCAACTGTGTACGTTTGCACAAGTAATTACACATCAAAGTGATTGCGTTTTTATCAAAACCAATACACTCCAAAATAGACAAAAGAATATCGTGGATGATGCTTTGCTATAATCTAACAATACTAAACATGTAACAGAGTTTTTATCCGTAGCGCTAATTATGTCATCCGTTACCTTCAACAGTGCAGTTTCAGAGCTATAACCTCACCGAAATCCTGATTGTACAGATGGCAAGATATCCCTTCTGGAAAGTTAAGTATTTAATTGTGAGGCAACAACTTTTTCGAAAATTTTTGAAAGCGTTGGTAAAATGCTTATTGGTCGCAAGTCTCTAATGCTCTGAGGAGGGTTAATTTTTGGCAGAGGACGAATAACAGCACAGCCCCAACAATCCTTAAACACACTGTCCTCCAAACAAGAATTAATTAAATGGGTTATATAGGGAATTATTGTCGGACAGCATAACTTAATCATAGTAATATTAATGCAATCAAAGCCCGTAGCAACAGATCCAATCCCCGATATCAACGCACCAACAAAACTCTCCTCAACAGGAGAAAAGGAAAATTCTGAAGAATACTTGCGATTGTTTCTATAGTATGAAATTAACTCATTAACATAGCCAACATTATTAGTAGAGGCTGAGTTTACAAAAGCATCATTGATTTTATTAGGATCACTCAAATGTAATGGGATATTGACCGTTGATCCCCTACCGAATCCTAAAGTATCCAAATGTCTCCAGAGAGTTTTTTTATCCTTTGTCTTTGAAATATGGTCAAAGTATGCCTTTTTTTCCAACCTAAGAGTGTTAGTGGTTAAGTTTCGAAGGGTTTTGTAGTAGTTCCAATGCTCATTTTTTCTTGTTCTGCGAAATTTAGATTTGGCATCATCACGTAGTTTCATCATTAATTTTAAATTATCGGTCAACCAAGGTGAGCAACGCTTTGTTATCCGACGAGCTATCACTGGAGCATGGCTGTCAAAAAGTGCTAGTAGACTGCGATTAAAGAACTCAAGTTTAGAATTAATATCTTATTTTATAAAGAATATCTGTTGGAAAGGAATTTGCATAAGGTCAACCTCAAATTGATGCATATCAATCGTATTTAAGCTTCTGTAAGAAACTATTTTTGGAGGGGATCTTGTGAATTTAGTTTTGATGTTAAAATGAATAATGTCATGATCAGAAAAATCACAATCTGTAACGCCGCTATCTAGCACAATATTCTCATTATTGACGAATAAGAGATCAAGCAGCGTAGAAGAGTTGAGCGTTACTCTCGTTGGTTCGTCGATTAATTGTTTGAAGCCAATAGAATCAAAAAAGTTCAATAAATAACAAGTTCTGGGGTTTTCAATCTCTAAGCAATCAATATTGAAATCTCCACAACAAAAAATAGTGTCACATATTGGTAGTATAGAAGTAATGGTATTTTCAAGGTTATCCAAAAATGTTTTATAATTAAAAGTAGGTGGTTTATAGATAGAACCAATTACAAATTGTATGTTGTGGTAAGAAAAAATTAAAAATAGTTGTTCAATAACTTTACTGAAGTTAAGTAAAACGTATCTAATATGGTTTTTAATAAAAACACCCAATCCCCCGCCTCGCCCCGTCGATCTATCGAGTCTAACAAAATTATAGTCTTGTATACAAAGAGAATTATTTGGGATGTCCGGATTCAACCAGGTTTCCACAACAAAAAGGATATCAAATTTCTTTTCAAGCAAAAGCCAGGATACATTATGTAGTTTAGGTAACAGTGAGCGAACGTTAATGCATGCAACCCCCAAACATTGAGTATCCATAAATGCTAGTCTACAAAAATCACAAACTAAATATCATATTACACAATAAGAATATCGCAAGAAATAAGGGCAGATGTTCTAAACTAAACAACAGTAATGCACTTAATTAAAGCAGCAAAATATAATCTAAGTAGCAATAAAGGTAAAAGTGCAAATACAAATTAGCAAAAGCAATAATTAGTTGCAACCAAAAGAGGATAGATCGACAACAACAAAAAAATACTTTTCTACTCAACAAATTCGATAAGTATAAAAAGAAATACAGACAAAAAAGATGGAGTAAACAAAAACTAATACTTATTCGGTTTAACGTCCAGTCCTACCAGAGTCGGTTTCAACTAAATTTAATCTTCCTGTGCCCCAAAGATTCGTAATGTCCTCGAAAGAATTAATGAGATGAATATTATTACCCATTTTACTGAAGATCCTTTCATCGCTCGTCCAATACGATTGTTTCGGCGAACAGCTAGACAGTTTCTTCAGAACGGTGTAAGATCTTCTTTAATTATTGTACGTGTTCCCTTCAGCTTACTTTTATTGCTAAAAATCTTGCGTTTAACGCTGCGACAAACAAATCGAACGATAATAGGTCGTGTCGTCCCTTCTTTGGATTTTAATCTGTGAGCAACGTCGATGTCATGCAAGTGAATATTTAACCCAAGCTCTTCTTTGCACAACTTCACTACAACTTCATCTACATTCTCTTTAGGATGCTCTTTGACTCCAAATATGCGCAAATTATTAGAGCGAGAGTATTGTTCAAGCTCTTCAATTTTCTTCTTAGCTTCGCTTAATTCGGTCCTGAGTTGTTTCACATCCTTGTTTAAACCATCAACTTGTTTTTGTAGCTGACCGGATAACTTTTCACATATTTTAACGCTGATTTTAGAAACAAACTCCTCCGACAATAAGAAATCTTCCAGATTTTTTTGTGATATGGAAATCTCATCAACTGATGTTGAAGGACCCCTACTTCTAAGTTTATAGTCGGTTGCCATCTCAATGAATAAAGTTAAATTTTCTCTGGACCAAATAGACACGCGTCCAACCTCTGCGACTACACATTCGGAACATCTCAGCATATTAAAATTACCCATTCTTACATTACAAATCTCAGTACGTTACATTACATTACTCGGCTATCGCATCGGTAGATTTGACTCATTTTTTTCCCTTCTCTGCCACCCTTATACGAAATATGACTCACACCCGATATAATATGCGTCTGCATGCATGCCATGTACTATTCTCGACATACAAACAGTATTTAGCGGTATATTAAATAATTAACCTAATTATTAGTTCGCGTGCCGTTCATTTCAACGCTCAAGTTGATACCCCGTGTATACAATTTAGAATATTTATTACTAAATATTAATAATAACAAAGTTAAACAAATACTTTTTTCTATACAGGATTTCTCATGGTAGGCGTTCGTCAAGATTCTTATTTTAAATGGAACACCCCATATATTACCTCATTTTTGAATTTCCGAGGAAATTTCATGTTCAGTTTCCTTATATCTATTTTCATTTGTTTCTTAGATATCTTGATTATTTTGCAAATTTTGAAATATGTAGCTTTATTTTCAATACTGCGCCCTTTAGCCATTTTCGCCTGGTGGTAAGCACTACTTCATCGCAGGGTGTCTAAAATTTTATGACCAATTCTTCAAAGTTGAGAAAATTCAATTTTTCAACACCCCGTATATTATTACATGGTCGAATGCAGAGTTTAATTCTGCATCGATTCGCTATACCTTTCCCTACACCTATTTTTAACGGTTTTCCTGTTATTCCATATTTTCTGTTTTTATGCGAGTTTTGACAGTAACGTGAACATTGTTAATTTATTCGAAGCAAAAAGGACAACAATCCAAGGGCGTCAAGTCGGGTGATCTAGGTGGCCAGTTCTAGGGTCCCTGTTGGCCAACCCACCGATCCTCGAACATCAAGGTCAACTGTACAAGCTGATGTACAGTTAGAGTGGGATGTCCTGGGACACCATCCAGTTGATACCTTTAGATGATTTAAGAAATCACTAACAAACCCTTTGAGTATCTCCAAATATCTAACACCATTTAAATATTCATCATACATTTGATATGCTACTCTATTGTCCATAATTAAACAAAAAACATTAAAACTAAAGTGATCCTGGTGATGGTGGTGTCCCTTATTACATGTGAATTGTATTGTGCACAGTAGTGGTCATTTCCTCGATTTATAATTTCTTGCCCGTTGAATTTACATTCATCAGTCCGCATAATCCTATGAAGAAATCTGGGATCTTCTGTCATTTTTATGCACATGAACTCGCAAAAGTCGACTCGTCTTGCTTTATCACCAAGACCAAGAAAGGGTGCATTTTATGTTTTTTTTTTAATATTCTGTGGATTGACGTTCTAGAAATACCTCTATCTTCATTATTTGTTACGGGTTTTCGGTATTTCAACTTGCCCTTACTCTCCCAGTTGCCATAAATCCAGCCTCATCGATTTTTGCGAATTTTCCGGGAGTCATTGTTGGTCGGTCCGGATATCGTTCGTTAAATAATAATATGCAAGTCCGTCTGACAATTCTTCCACATTCACCACATCATTATTGGAATACTCTTCAATATTCTCCATTATAAATTACATTTGAGAAAGTTAACAAAATAATCAGAACTCTAAACAAATGCCTTACTAATCTTGACTTAAAATCAATAACATTGTTTCCTTAGCTTTTAATAGAAAATATGGAATAGCAAGAAAACCGATAAAAATAGATATAGGAAGTCATAGTTAATCGATACAGAATTAAATTCTGCATTCGACCATGCAATAATATACAGGGTGTTGTATTTGAAAAACTGAACTTTCTCAAATTTTAAGATGATGTAATTGGTCATAAAATTTTAGACACCCTGTATGCGATAAATTAGTTGTCAAAGTGAATTTCGAAAGTACCATTCTAGAGCTTCCGTCTACCCAAGTAGTGCTTACCACCAGTCGAAAATGGGTAAAAGGCGCAGTATTAAAAATAAGGCTACATATTTCAAAATTTTCAAAATAATCAAGATATCTAAGAAATAAATGAAAATAGGTATAGGGAAACTATATAAAACTCATCATGAAATTTCCTCGGAAATTCAAAAATGAGATAATATATGGGGTGTTCCATTTAAAATAAGAAAGTTAATGGCGATTTCCGGTGTTACCGGAAGCGGTACAACCTTGAAAATATTTTAAAATGAAAGAGCATCTTGACTAATCCTTAAGTCCAAAAATTCAGAATTCTAAGTTTTTCTAACGGCGAAAATTTTTAACGAACGCATACCGTGAGAAACCCTGTATACATATATACCGGGTGGCCAACTAAGAATGTCGCTCGGCCATATCTCAGGAACGGTTTATAATAGAGCTTTGGGAAAAATATTATCGACTAAAGTGACCCCGAGAAACATTTGGAAATTATTTAGAAAAGCGTGGGATGACCGCTAGAGGGCGTAACTGATCACAAAAAATTTTAATTCTTATTTTACGCAAAATTTACCAACTTAAGGTCATCATAAATATGAAATTTTACATCGGACAATTTTTTTGTATTTTGTCAAATCAGGGGCGGGGAGGAGGGCAAACTTTGTTTTGAAAGAAAGTTTATAACTCCGGTTCTGTTGAACCGAATTTTGCAAACTTAGTCTCGTTGAAAGCAGCATTAAACCTCCAATCTAATGCTTACAAATTGGAACCGATTTAATATGTGACATGCATGCTAGAGGGCGCTGTTTAAATTTTTTCGGAAATTTTGGATTTGCTCGAAAATATTAAATGGAAACATATATTTTTGACAAGAAATTAAAAAAGTAGGCTAAATTACCAGCAAATTAGCGAAAACTAGATATCGCTATCTTTTACCAACCCGAAGATATCTTCAGAAACGTGTGGATGGTAAAAATTTCTTCTATAAATTTAAATTATTCTGCTTCTCGTCAACGAAATTTAGCAAATTTGGTCTTATTAGAAAGCATTTTCATTGTCCTATGTGTAGTGATTGAAGCTGTTTAATTTTATCTTGCCCGTCGCCGCTAGAGGGCGATAAAGGAAGTTAAATATGTACATTTTATGATTTTTGAAAAGAAAAAATCATAATATTTAAATTTCCTTAGCGCCCTCTAGCGGTAATGGACGAAACAATATTAAACAGTTTGAATCACGAAACATAGGCCAATGAAAATCCTTTCTAATAAGACCAAATTTGCTAAATTCCGTTGACGGGAAGCAGAATAATTTCAAATAGAAGAAATTTTTACCATCCACAGGTTTCTGAAGATATCTTCGGACTGGTAAAAGATAGGGAGATCCGGTTTTCGCTGATTTGTTGTAATTTGACAAAATTTTTTTAATTTGTTGTCAAAAATGTATGTTTCCATTTAATATTTTCGTGAAAAAACAAAATTCCCGAAAAGAATTAAACAGCGCCCTCTAGCATGAACGTCACATATTAGATCGGTTCCAATTTGTAAGCATTAGATTGGAGGAGGAATGCTGTTTTCAACGAGACTAAATTTGCAAAATTCGGTTCAACAGAACCGAAGTTATAAACATTCCTTCGATACAAAGTTTCCCCTCCTCCTCTCCCCTTAATTGACAAAATACAAAAAAAGTTGTCTGATGTAAAATATGCAAAATTTTCAGTAGATTCCGATTTCCATATTTACGATAGACCTTAAGTTGGTAAATTTTGCGTAAAATAAGAATTAAAATTTTTGGTGATTAGTTGCGCCCTCTAGCGGTCATCCTACGATTTTCTAAATAATTTCCGGATATTTCCCGGGGTCACTTTAGTTAGTAATATTTTTTTCCCAAAGTTGTACTGTAAACCGTTCCTGGGATATGGCCGAGCGACATTCTTAGTTGGCCACCCTGTACATACATGAATCTGTCAAGTTATCATGACTAGCTGCGATAAAAATAAGGGAATAAGTGTGCATAATATATGTATATACAGCAATTACAACCGTAGTCTCTGGGTCGCCAAACGATATTTGCATATCGTGCATGTAGCAAGTTTTCCCTAAACAGTTGAACAGAATTTATGTTAGTGTGACCAAAACAATGATAACGCGATAGGTTTGTTGGGTAATTTTCTGCGGCGAACCCTGTAGAAATCGATACGGTTCGTATCTAATCCGAACTGTATATTAACGCATTCTGTACATAAACAACGCGAATTCAAAGATTGCACATTCATCTCGCGATCGGATCGATAAATTTCGATAAAGCAACAACGCCCGTTATTAATAGCATTCATCATCACTTGATCCCAGTCGGATTACGAAAGAGAATTATTATTAGGACAATTATCCTATAATTATCGGGTATGTGTCGAACATGCGGATCTAAATTCAGCTACCGTCAGCGTGGGCATCGATTGGGGGAAACATGAAACAAACATGGGAAACACGTGCGTAATGTTGAAGCCGCAGCTAAATTATATCATTACAATCATTTTTATGGAAAATACAGCAAGCATTTAAATTCAAAAGTTGTTTAGTTTTACGAAATTTATAAGGTAAAATTATTCTACGATATACAGGGTGTTTAGTTTGCCCGTAACCATCAGTATTTTTACATTTTTAAATGGAACACCCCATATATGATCACATTTTGGAATTGCCTGAAGAATTTTAAGGCAACTTTATACAGGATTATATTCAATTATTTTCATTAGTTTACAAGATATTGACATTTGTTTGAAAATTTTGACATTTTGCTCTTTTCAGAAAAATGCCATTATTTCGGTAACGGAAAAATGTAACATTATGAAACTAACTAAAATTATTATTACATATTTAGAACGGGTCGATGGCCGCAGTGGTTAGGCGGCTGACTATTGTTGTGAGAGGACGATAGGTGCCGGGGTTCAATTCTCTGGAGGGACGGTGACATTTTTTCAGAGAGTTTAATCCCGGATCGACTTGCCATTCGCTGTTGGGAGCAAAGTGATTAACAGCGCGGCATCATAAAAGGCGATATGATGCTGTCACAAAGCCATTTAAACACAACTTACACACACTAAACTACACCGCAAGAGTTGCAGTGATAGCCAGACAAGTAATACAGCTTACGGAGTCACTGCAACTGAGCACCCACCACACATTAAAAAAAAAAAAAAAAAAAAAACATAACGTCAGAAGCTTCTCCTATGATGACAATAAAAAGATGTAGACTTAAATACGTTATACAGAGTGTTCTAGAAATCAGTGTCTTTTTGAAACAATTGAAATGCGAAAATCTTCATTTTTTGAAAGCGAAATTTAATTATCTATTAGTTTGAATAAGGCATGTATATACATAGTTAAAATTAATGGTTTTAGAGATATTTCAAATTATTTCTCATTTCAAAAATATGTCAATATCTTGTAAACTAATGAAAATAATTGAAGATGATCCTGTATAAAGTTGCCTTAAAATTCTTCAGGCAATTCCAAAATGTGATCATATATAGGGTGTTCTATTTAAAAATGTAAAGTTACTGATGGTTACGGAAAAATTGAACACCCTGTATATCGTAAACTAATTTTACGTTTCATAAAACTAAACAACTTTTGCATTTAAGCATTTGCTGTATTTTGCATAAAAAAGGAGATATGGACGAATATCGCACTATTGTTACACCCTGTATGTAGGTACACTCAGCGAGATTTTACAGTTTTTTTTTGTTCTTTAAGTTTGAAAATCTTTTCGAAACTTCACTGAACGTTCACCACACATTATCGAGGGAATTGGTTCGTGCTAATCATTGTTTGTCAAGGTTCTCTGAATCTTGGCCCAGAAAAATGATAAATTGACCTGTCGAATGCATTTTGTAGAAAGGTTTTTATTCTACCTATTGAAAAGCCACCAGATTGAGCTGTAAATTTCACTGTGATTCACCATTGATTTTTCGGGATCACGTCATGGACTAGATCGATGTTTTCTTTTGCAAACAACAATTTTCGGCTGTCCAGTACTTTGTTAACATTGTTCAGAGGTCTCTTGCTCAAAGCCAAGTTAAAGTGATATGAAAGTGCAGATTTCCCCGGTATTTGTACCATATCCGTAGCAATTTCTTGCAAAGATATTTGATAACCGTTTTGTCCATCTCGCAAGTTTGGGTAACAATCGGCCCTAATGTGACTTATCGCAATTAATTGACATTTAAGTGACATTAGTGACGTCTATGGAAATCAACGCCATCTATCTCAGGGCCAATCATATCTGAACTGCCCTCGTAAATACAGAAATTATGTATGGTGTGTTGCACCCTGGTCATAATAGTCTTCAAAATTCTGATTGTAAAAGAGAGACATTGTTATCTTGTGATGGAGACTTGTCACAATGTCTTAGCATAAATCCACCTTCTGTTCCTTCGGGAACAATATATGAGTTGTTCTCTTCAATTTCTGCTCGAAATCAATCAGTTGCTGACAAATTGTTTTTAACGTTTTTTGACTACAACCATATTTAGAAGTCTATTAGATTAGTTAATTTGGTGACTTTGATTTTTTGCTAATTTCCATTTTCCTTTTAACTATCCAATAAAATTTCACTCATTTACTCGACAATACTTCATTCTTTGCAAAATTTTCCTGACCTTCTGTCAATCGGATTTTTCAGTTTGTTGGTACAAAATGTAACTTTAAAAATAGTAAGGTCGCAGTGATTAAATTTTAATCACTTGTTACTAAACGAATATCGAGTATGTGGTGATATTTCAGGTTGAAAATGTTTAGAAGATTTTAATTTTTAAAGTCTCTAAATTCAAAAATGTTTTTGTGCTACTTGTGCTATAGTAAGTGTTTTGTTTGAATTGAATTTCTCGAAAAATAAAGTTACTGCAGAGCTTAACGTTAACCTCTGCAAAAGGCAACATTCTAGACAGCTACATGAAATGGCCGCCTAAAAAAACTACATACTTATTATAGTGCAAACTTAAAAAAATGAAAAGGAAATTGTCTCGGCAACCATCTCTAAATTCGGAGTAAACTTCAAGATAGATGTGTGTTGATGTGTTCTGGGCTTTCTTTTTTTCCCTGACCTTCAATTGGACTTAAATCAATTGAACTGATCGACGGTAGTTTGATTCTTGTCACGTGTTAGGTACCAAGGTTTCAATTGTAGGAATTTCTGACAAAGATTTTGCAGTGACAATACTTTTTGAGATTGATCCAGGTTGGTTCTTATCCATAACAAATAGATGCTTGTTTAGGACAATGCATTAGTGGTGCTTCTTTTAACAGACGGTTTTCTTGGCCATAATAAGTTCTTAACAGTCCTAAAAAAATGGTGGTTGTAATGAGGAACCTCTTTTTTCTTTGGCATATACGAGTAGAGGACCATCCTATTTATGAATTCAATGTCCATCTAAAATTAACACAACTTTTTCACTTAAAGATGCTTTGAGTTATTTTTGAAAATGTTGCAACCACTGCAGAAAAATTAGACCACTTATCTAGTTGGACTATTGGGTAATTGTACTCATGTAGTTCTTGTAGAGGTGTGGTCGGTTAATTATTTTTCCTTAATTTTGTGGCATTATCTGTAAAAAATGGAAAGCATTCTTATTTTCCACTCTTCCATTCGCCCCTTGCTTACGGGGGCTTGGGCCACAATAACATCTGTACCAGAAGCTCTTAGTAGGACATAGATTGTAAACAATTTTTTCAATTTGAAACTCTAACAAACCCGTTTTACACTAAATTTACCGTTAAATAAAATCACTTTACGAAATGACCTAAAAAAATTAAAGGTATTTTCTATGGACTCCTACCAAACAGAATTAGTACATGAGAACCCCTGAATAATTTTTTCTCACCTTTTGTATCATAGTATTGTTATTTGTGAATGTACGAGTAATTCAAATTTGATATATCAATGATTTCTTTGTTTTTTGAGATATTTTTGTTGATAGGCAAGGCCATTTATATTATTGGTATTTTGACACATATTAAATGTCAATTTCTTCCACTGAAGAAGTCTCATTAACGAAAAAAAATATTATCTGTTCTGGAATTAATTGTTGTTTTATTGACCTACAAGTGGAAATATTTCAGGAATTGAAAGATTAGTACAAAATAGATATATTAATCGTTAATTAATTAAGTTTTTAATCAAATAAATGGTGGAGTGTGAAGAGGATTTAAAAAATTTAAAACAAAACAAGAGAGAATCATCATCAAAGTGTTGATATTCTCTGATCTTGATCAATCCATCAGTTAATGCAATTAATTCACTTTCTGTTGTTGACATTGCTACAGTTTCTTGTTTCTTGCTTTTCCAGTGAATTAGGGAATTTCCTCTTCTTATCATATACCCTGAAAAAGATTTTGCGTCTTTCGTTTTATCCCAAGATGCATCAGTGTAACAATGAAGATTTTCGTCTTTATTGTGGTATATTAAACAAATATCTTTGGTACCCTTCAAGTATCTTAACACTCTCTTCAATGCATTGTAATGCATAATTGTTGGCTTGGTGTTGTACTGTGAAAGAGCGCTCAAAGCATAGCTTATATCTGGTCTGGAATTAGTTGCTAGATACATTAATTTTCCCACCAACTGTTGGTATTTAACGGAATCAAATTCTTCACTTTCTTCATAGATATCTAACTTTTGATTTGTATCTAAAGGTGACTTCGATGCATTACATTCTGTCATATTGTACTTCTCTAATATTTCATTGATATATTTCCGTTGATGTAGCTTAATTTCTCCTATCTTCTGCTCCACTTGTATGCCAAATGCATAATTTCACTCCCCTATTGTTATCCATTCCACTTCTTCTTGTATTTTTTTAACTACCTCTTCTTCTATTTTATCATTAGATGTAATTGTTATGGCGTCGTCAACATACATTCCAATATCCATATAATCATTGCCATTTATAAAATAATACAAACATGGGTCTAATTTTGATTGTTGTAGTCCACATTTGATGAATACTTCATGCAATTTCTTATTCCAACATCTTCCTGCCTGCTTCAAACCATAAATGCTCTTATTTAGAATACATACATCTTCTATTTCTCCTTCTTCGTATCCTGGTGGTTGTTGCATGTATATGACTTCATCTAGCTGTCCATGTAAATATGCTGCTTTAACATCATGATGCTTTATCAGAACTTTTTCTTCGCTGCCACATGTATCAATGATCGCCATGTTTCTGCTCTCATTACAGGTGAAAAAGTTTCATTATAATCTATTCCTGGGCGTTGATTATAACCTGCAGCTACGAAACGTGCTTTGTATTTATTAATACTTCCATCAGCATTTCGTTTAATTCTAAAAATCCATTTGCTTTTCATTTTTCTCTCACCTGTCGGTAACTTTGTGACTTTCCACACATTATGTCTTTTCATGCAAGATATTTCTTCGTTCATTGCTTCTATCCATTGGTCACGCTGAGGACTTTGTATTGCTTCATCATTAGTTTGAGGTGTTAATATTGCTTCAGATTTCAATGAATCTTGAGTTTGCATTTTATTTTGTTTTTCTTTAATTCTCTCTGATCTTCTAATTTCTTGATTTTTTCATTCCGTATTCTGCTAATCTGTAATCTGCTGAAGTCCTTTGTTTTTGATGTGTTAACTACTGTATCATTACGATTGAATCCATCATATTCATTATTCTCATTGTATTCAGTATTTAATCTAGGTGGATCTTGTTCCTCCTCCTGATTATCTTTAGAACCAGTACATATTTTATTTTGAGACGAAGAATTAACAAAATCATCTCCATAGGATAATAAAATAGTTATATTCGTCTTATTTTACTCGTTTAATAACTCCGCTCCCACTTCATTTTCAATGAACTTTACATGTTTGACTCGTTTAACTGCATTTAGTTTAGGATAATAAATTCTATATCCATGTTTCGCATATCCTACAAATATTCCTACTTCTGTTTTTGGTTGTAACTTACTTCGTTTGCCATTTTGTATTAATACATGTGTTTTACAACCAAATACTTTTAATTTCTTCATAGATTGTTTTCTCTGAGTCCATACCTCCATTGGAATTTGATTATGTTTACTAGATTTATATAAATTTCGAATGTATGCTGCTGCTCGTATACATTCACCCCAAAAATCCATTGGTAATCTTGATTGGTCTAGCAGAGTTCGTACAGTCTCAATTAGTGTTCGGTTATATCTTTCAGCTACACCATTACTTGCTGGTGAATATGCGGTAGTTAATTGATGATCGATTCCATTCTCAATAAAGTAATTGTCTAATTCTTTTTCTAAGAACTCTCCTCCATTATCTGATCTTATCTTCTTTAGCTTTCTATTTGTTTGACGTTCTTCGTAAGTTATCAAATTAATCAATTCCTTCTTTGTTTGATCCTTAAGTCTGACAAATATGCGACGACTAAAGTCATCTATTACTGTTAAAACATATGAAGCTCCACCTTTGGATTGGGGTTTGATAGGCCCAATTAAATCTGTATGCCATAAATCCATTATATTGTAGCTTTGATTATCCCTAACAGTTTCATATGGTAATTTGGTCATTTTACCTTTTACACACGAATCACAGTTCATTTTGGTTACATTCTTCATATTTAAACCATCAACTAATTTTTTACGTTGCATTTCAATTAGTCTCATAACTTACATGACCTAATCTTTTATGCCATAAGCCACTAAGTTTTTCTACTTGGAAAATATCGTTTTGCTGTACATTACCTTGCAAAACAAATTTATCTCCTTTTCTTCTTGCTAACATTAATAAGCTGTTGTCTTGTCTGCGAATTTCTGCTCTATTTCTCGTAAATATTACTTTATGTCCATGATCAACTATTTTTGGCACGCTTAATAAATTGAAACCCAATTTTTCTACATGTAATACTTTCATCAATCTTACTTGTTCGACATCTACTGAATCATCTAATACTATTTGCCCAATACCATGTGCTTCTATTTGTTTACCTTTCTCAGCTAATCCTATATCAATATTACATTGCTCATAATTGACAAAATGACTTCTATTAATTGCCATATGACTTGTAGCTCCAGAATCCAATAGCCATTTACAACTGTTATGCTCTAATAAATTTCCACTTCCACTATTTATGTTGAAACTCATTGAAGTTGATTCCCTTCTATCTTTCGTGGTCTTATTTCTATCATTGTATCTATAATTCTTGTTTTTTCTACAATTTACTGCTATTTGACCAAATGCTTGACAATTATGACATTTGATTTTAAAATGACAGTTTTTTGCCGTATGTCGATTACGATTACAATTAAAACATTTTTTATTTAAATTAGTAAATTCTCCTGATGCCTTCTTATGGTATTTTCCTTTTGAATAATAGACATTCTCATTATTTGCTGTACTATCTTTTTCTTCTCATTCCGCAATCTCTCTTCATCTCTCTTCATATAGTCTCTCAATTTAATTAATGTTATGTTAGTATCACATTCTAAAATTCTTGTGGTTAAAATAAATTCTGATCGAACTCCTAACATAGCAAAATGTAATAATTCATCATTGGATATCACCTTTCCCACTTGCGAACATTTTGCATTTAATTCTTCTACTCGGTTTAAATATTCATCTACTGTCTCATTTTCCATCATGTTTAACCTTGTCAATTCTGTCATATATTTCATTTGAATTTCCTTAGTTTTGCCTGCCATATTATTTTTAATCATTTCCCATAACTGTTTTGCATTTTTTATGTGACAGTATTTTAATACTTGTGATGCACTCATCGTATTTATTAACAATCTTAATGCAGCTGCATTTCTATCATCCCATTTGTTCCATGCTGCATCCTTTTTATTAAAATCTTCTTCTCCTATTTTTCCTTTTGGCGGTTCATCTTTATCCATTATGTCCTTCCATAAACATCTTCCTCGTAGTTCACATTCTATTCTTGCAGACCAAAGGAAATAATTGTTGTCATTTAGTTGTTCAATGGGACATTGTATATTGTTTTCACTCATCCTATCTAAAAACTCTTCGTTGTTGTATTTTATATGTATATATAAGATTTTGATAGTAGCGGATAATCATGGTAGAGGTTCTTCAGAGAATATGAACGCCATCATGGGAAATTCCTATGAGGTCACAACCATATGGAAACCTAATGCCTACCTGGATGATGTTATCAGAAGCGTCCCTGAGTTATGTAAAACTTTTGATAGAAATGACTTTCTTGTAATAATGGCAGGAATTAATGATTGTTTGCAAAACAACAGTTTACATAAAACTCATTTAAGTGATATTTTGTCGAAGTTAAGCCACACTAATGTAATTGTTGCTTCCATACCATACTCAAAAAATACTTTTTACAATAAAAAAAATTATCATTATAATTGTGACTTGTACGATTGTATAAATAGATTAGGTTACTTGAATGTACATTTCTTGGATGTAAGTTAGGGCTATTGTGGGAAAGATAATATGAATAGTAGAACACGTTCCTCTGAAATAAGAAAGTATGGCATTTTTAAAGCTATTGCAGACAGCATAATATATGTATCGCATGCGAGTATTGTGCCCTTGGCTCGAAACGGCAACAGCGTGAATTTCGTTTCCAGTTATATCAATTACAATAATTTAATTGATTGCAGTTCTTATTGTTCAACTGCTAATATTGGTTTTTTCGAGTCAGGGGGGAATAGATTCAACGGTTAGTGGGTTTAGGCTAATTCACATGAACGTTCAATGTATTAGAAACAAGACTGATAAATTGAATATATTTGTACATGAATATTATCCAGATGTATTGTGCGTTAGTGAACATTGGCTAACGGCAGAGGAGTCACAATATTTGAAAATTGATAATTATAATTTAATTTCTAATTTTTCTAGAATTAATTTTAAACACGGCGGTGTATCAATTTTTGCGAGAAATGATTGTCTAGCTGTATTAAGAAATCTTGGGACTAAGGCAATAGAGAAGGATTTTGAGTTTTGTGCTTGTGAGATTTCATTTGGTGACACTAAAATAATTGTTGTATGTATTTATAGAGCTCCTATGAGTAATGTAGATATCTTTTTCGAAAAGTTGGGTAATGTTTTGCATGGATTGGTAATGACAAAGAAAATAGTCTTTGTGTGTGGGGATTTTAATATAGACTCCTCTGAATGTACCCCGCTATCACAGAGACTATCGGACATGTTTTCTTCATATAATTTGATGTTATTTGTAAGGGACTTTACAAGAGTGACTAGTCATTCAAAGACTTTGATTGATAATATAATGAGCAATGCTGAACCGCAATTATGTGACGTATCTGTTATTGACTCCGGATTTTCTGACCATTTTGCTCAAATGCTTTGCTATAAAGCAATTGAGAACACAATGCAAAGAGATAATTCAACTTACGCACGTAGCTTTGTAAACGATAATATAAATAAATTTATAAATGCTATAAGTCAAGAGAGTTGGGATGGTATGCTTGAGGAAAATAATATCCACAAGAATTATTGTTGTTTTTATATGTTTTTTTATCACTTCGATATGGCGTTTCCTTTAAAATAGGTTACTTATAATAGGCGTGGGGGAGATTGGGTAACACCTGAGATTATACGCGCGTCGGAAAATTTAAAACTATTAAACAGATTAATGAAAGAAGGCTTATGTAGACGGGAAGACTATAATATGTTTAAAAAACAATATACCAATTTGATTAAAGAAACCAAGAAAAGACATAATAGTAATTTAATACTTACAGCTACTAATAAGAATCGTTGTGTGTGGGATATAGTTCGCAACACAGTGAACTCTAATAATTCGAAGCATGCTTTACAGATTAGAGATAATGAGGAGATTGTTGAAGATCCTATTGCATTAGCTGAGGTTTTTAGTGATTATTTTCAGAACTATACACTACCATCTAATTCTGATGACCATGTAATAGGAAATAATATTAGTGGTGACACGATATACCTTTTTCCGGCCGATGAAGTGGAGATTTACAATATTATAATGGAAATAGCTAAGAAGACGTCCGCGGGCCTAGATCAAATACCATGTAATATTTTAAAGTATGTTGCAGCTTTTATTACGTATCCTCTAACTTATTTAGTGAACCAATCTTTTAAACAAGGTCAATTTCCATTAGAGTCAAACTATTGCCCTATATCAATTTTATCTTGTTTTTCGAAAGTTTTTGAGAAAATAATGTATAATCGATTGTATAATTTTTTCGAACGATCATCTTTTTTTGCGAAGTGTCAATTCGGTTATATCAAAAATAAATCAATCAATGGTGCTTTCTTTCGAGTATTACAAAATATCTATAACTTGTTGGAGAACGGCTTCAAGGTTGGATTTTTGATGTTTGATCTTTCCAAAGCTTTTGATCTTGTTAACCATAAAGTACTGCTACAAAAATTATATAACTATGGTATTCGTGGTCCTTGTTATGATTGGCTATCCTCGTATTTGGAAAACCGTAGCCAGACCGTTGTTGTTAAACAGGATGGTGTCACAGGATATTCAAAGCCCAAGTTTTTGAATCTTGGTGTTCCCCAGGGTTCTATATTGGGACCTTTACTGTTTGTGGTATACGCGAATGATTTGCAAAATCTTTTTAAAGACCTAAAAGATATATGTCAGTTTGCCGATGACACTTCATCTACGGTATACGGTTTAGATTATGAGCTATTATCTATAGCGGGAAATAACTCTGCTTCACGGGTTGTAACATGGACACAGTCTAACTCCTTGGTCATAAATAAATCTAAATCTAAATTAATTGTCTTTGATCCGAATAAACGATCCGATCGCTCCATTTTGATAAGAATTGATAGCGCCCCAATACCGGAGAGCCAGTCAAACAAGTTTTTGGGTTTTACCCTAGACAAACATTTATCATGGGAGTACCACGTTGACAATATCAGTAAAAAAAAATGAATTCTACGTTATATGCCTTAAGAGTTTTGAGACAGAGTGTTGATGTGTCAGTGTTAGTAACCTTTTATAGAGCTTGTATTGAGTCCAGACTTAGATATGGCATAATGACATGGGGTCGTAGTGTTCATGCGAAAAGGCTATTTATAATACAGAAAAAAATCCTACGAACTATATTTTCCCTTAAGTCTCGAGACTCTTGTAGAGCGCATTTTATAGATAATAAAATATTTACATTACCTTCTTTATACATGTACGAATGTAGTATATATACAAGGCAACACGAATCTGAATTTTCTGTGAACAGCGATTATAACAAAACATACAGTACACGTTATGGGGGATCACTCAGCATACCTGCACACAAGAGCCACCTCTATGAAAAATCGCCTTACTATAATTGTGTAAAGATATATAATCGGTTACCGCTGGAGTTAAGAGAGATACGTACATTTCTGAAATTCAAAGCCGCTGTTAAAATGCACTCCATTGATGGCTGCTATTATTCAATTGATGAATTCTTGTAATGTCTCTGTATTTGTTTGTTTGTTTGTTTGTTGTTAGTTTGTGTTATATACTACGTACTTTACATTGACTGTATATTTTACTTATTGTCCTGTTTGAGTAGTTGTTTTCTACATATATGTATATTGTATTGACAAAGCAGATTTTTGCGTTTGCAAATCTAATTGCTGAAATAAATATTATTATTATTATTATTATTATTATTATATAATAATAATAATATAATAACAGGTCGATGGCCGCAGTGGTTAGGCGGCTGACTATTGTTGTGAGAGGACGATAGGTGCCGGGGTTCAATTCTCTGGAGGGACGGTGACATTTTTTCAGAGAGTTTAATCCCGGATCGACTTGCCATTCGCTGTTGGGAGCAAAGTGATTAACAGCGCGGCATCATAAAAGGCGATATGATGCTGTCACAAAGCCATTGAACACAACATACACACACAAAAACTACACCGCGAGAGTTGCAGTGATAGCCAGACAAGCGATACAGTTTACGGAGTCACTGCAACTAAGCACCCACTACATATTAAAAAAAAAATAATAATAATAAAAAAAAAAAAATATCACTACTTCAATTTAACTACGCTCTGCTACCATTTGTTGATATTCTCTGATCTTGATCAATAATAATGAAGTAGTATATATGTAAATATTGATGTATTCAGAAATAAATACTTATTACAAAAATCAAATTATAATGACAACTCTTATATCAATATATAAAAACTACACTATTCCATTGTTTTGTCCATAACATAAAAACACTTGATCTACTATCAATGAATTAATGTATATACAATTACATGTCATACAGGTAACACAAAGAGTACGTCGAAAAAGAGTGTAGAAGAGTCGGGCACATATTTATGATAACTAGTGTATGTAAATAGTCATTCTAAGTCGTTTCATCAATCAAACAGCTCATGCATTAATACACACGACTTTCCACATTTACGCGCATCCATTCCAATCTGCACACATCGACTTTTCTAAATATTTATTTTCCCGAAATATATTCGATATATTTCTGGGTTAATATTTGTTATTTTAGGCCCTGATGTCGGTACGCCACAGATTTTCCGATCGCACGGCAGTGTAGAGCATTTTTCTATCTAATATCTGTGCTAATGTCCGGCGAATACGAACAGGATGGACTCGTTCGCGGATAACTTTTCACGTGAACCTTGTTTAATTGAATATAATTTAATTTAGACGCACCTAGCTTCGAAAAATTAATTAGAGTACCGAGGCTAACGTTTCATATGTTAAGTTCCCTTTTAATTTTATTAGATCAAACGGGATTGTTAAAAAAATCGCAAATTTACATTATTAATCTAAACGTTTACAATAAAACCTTTCTTAATTTCAAATATATACTCGTAAAGCTGTAAATTAAATTTAGTCTTGCGCGTCATCTATTTGAAACATTAAAAAAAGACTCAGGATGAGGTGTCTGCTACGCTTTGCAGTACTTATATAGACTATAATATAAATCTCCTGAAAGATTTAAGATCTTTTTATAAAAATATCTACCTACTTCTTTTTTATTTTCTCCGTTGGACTTTATAATTTGTCGACAAGAACACGTTGATTCTAATTTATATTTGAATTGATTCTAGATGGATGGTAAAATGGTATTCGACGTCATCCAACGGATGGAAGATACGGAACCGTTTTCGGAAGAACTGCTGGCTGCTATGAAGAGACTGTGGGCCGATTCGGGGGTCCAAGAATGTTTCGGTAGATCCAACGAGTATCAATTAAACGATTCAGCGAAATAGTAAGTGTACACAATCGATTTTTAATTGATGATTTTGCAAAACTTGAAAAGTTTGTTCCTCCCACACTCACGTCGACTTGTCTAAGGTCGTCAGATACAAAACATTCATAAAAGCAACCCAACACTTGTTTCTTTGAGCTTCGATTGCTGTGTTGTTGGAATGTAAATTGCCAAATCCATTTGGCAAAATGTTCTTTGTTAAAAAATAATGCTGGTGGAGGTAACTCTCACTTGTCCCCTCCCACTATAAAGTGTCTAATAAACATATACAGGGTTGGCCATTTAATGTGTTGGTTTAAAAAGTGGAGAATCGTGCGACAACTACAGACAAGTAAAAAACAAATTTTGAAAACTTGAAAGTAGAAAGGCTTCTAAATGGTGTACAAAGGCTAGCATGCATGCCTGCATGTGCATCACGGGGACCGTGAGAACTACTCCAAAATCGGCTATCGAAGTCTTATTAAACTTACCACCTCTACATATCTATATACAAAGTCAAACACCCATCACACACATACATGGGAGAATTTATCAGAAGTTGATCAAACAACTAAAAACCGGGGAGGTAACCTGTTTACCTACAGACCTAATGGTTCCAAAATACAACTTCAACCAAAAATATAAAACCATAATACCAGAACGAGAACAATAGAAAGGCGGTTCTCCCCTTAAAGCCTCTCTACACAGACGGCTCGAAAACGGAACAAGGTGTAGGAGTCGGAATACTCAGATTTAAGCTAAGAACATAAGTCAGCCTAAGTCTATCGAAGGAAACTGATGTTTTGCAAGCAGACACAGTTGATATTCATCACTGTGTCAGAGAAATATTAAGGCAAGGGACAGAACAAAAGCCTATAGCTATCTTCACTGATAATTAAGCTGTGATAAAAGCGCTTGATTCTACAAAAGATCACATAAAAGCTGATATGGAACGGCGCATGCGCCCTAAATGAACTAGGATCGCACAGCAAGGTGACCCTAGCTTGAGTATCGGGACACGAAAGTATTAAAGGAAATGAGAAGGCTGATGCCCTGGCCAAAGAAGGAACGTCTAGGCCACTCATTGGACATGTACCATCGTGTGGAACCACGAAAAGGGTAATAGGCGAAACCATGGAGAAATGGTCGGCAAATAAATCCCTCGAATGGCCGACAGCGGCAGGTTAAAGAATTCATCATGGCTAAATATACTGATGACTTTCTGAACAAAGATAGGAGAATGGTCAGGCTGGTAGTAGGCCTTTTAACAGGACATAACAGACTCAATAAGCATTGGTCTGGCGGCAGATGCCATGTGCAGAATGTGTCAGACAGAAGAAGAGACCTTGCAGCATATGCGAGGGACTAGCCAGATTGAGGCTAGAGTGCATTGGTGAACCATATCCAGATAGGACAAGCTACATGAATGCTACATGCTAGCCTTGCCAGGTTAGTCGGCAAGACTCATAAAAAACGCTAAGCTGTACCAGGCGGTCTAGATAATAGGGAGCTACAATAGATGTATAGGTCGCAGTAACAAGAAGTCACATAGCCATTCCGTTTAATTATCTATCTCTATCTATCTACTGCGACAATTTAAGAATTCGTCAAACGTCAAAAGATCGTCCGAGTAATCATAGAACAAGTACGGGAGCAGCTTTCACTTCAACCTTCAATTTCGACCTGGAGAGCATCTCAAGAACTTGCAACACTCCGTACTACATTAAGGCGTATCCTAAAGCTTGATCTGCAGTTGGAAGCATACAATATTTAGATTGATTGGTTGGACAGTTTGATATGGAACGACGATACGAGTTCGCGAATGAATTGATCGAAGGCCTTGAGAATGGCAACACGCCCATGGAAAGAGTGTGATGGTCAGGTGAGACACATCTCCATCTAGCTGGCTATGTGTACAAGCCAAATTGAAGACATTGGTTGCTTCGCAAAACTATTATAAAATTCTTGAAAATATTTTGTTCCCGTGGCAGGATTTTCCACAATCCCTGAATGACCTTGAAATGGCAATACGTCAACGAATAGAAGCAATTCCGCAGGCCACACTTCAAGCAGTTTCTAGAGGCGGTCACTTCGAAAACTTGATTTCATGTTGTTAAAAAACCACGACTTTGTAATGATACCGCTGAGCAGGAGTCCCATTTTCTTTTATTTAATCCATGTAAATAACTTTTTTTAATTAATTTTTTTACACTACTTCATGTAGAGGCAAGTAGAAGACGCGCATGCCTTCCCCTTTTCACGAAGTCGTGCGTAGAGAAGGGACACTATATTTTTCATTTCCGTAACTTGGCCGTTTGGAGCAATATCATTAGATTAGATTAGATTAGGAATGGGGTGGCCATGCGAACCTGTTTCACCGCGACCTTTGCAGGTCTATTGTGATCCCCTTTTATCCTAGAGGACGCTCTCTAATTTTGCTTTCTCGATTAGGCCTATCATTTTTGAGAGCGGCTCTTTTATGTAGCCGTTAGCTGTGGGATTCTCTACCACCCATTTCTAGAAACCTTGTCCTCGCTAGGTCCCTTCACCTTGACAGTCTTCCTGTCTTTACTCAGTAGATCTTCAATAAACTCAGGTCTGTGTCTCTTTTGCCTGTCTTTGTCCTGGTGATCTTTTCCACCATTCATTGGATCTGTTAGATGTCCATTTGTAGATGGACTTTTTAATTTGCGATTTAGTGATGCCGAAGGAAGAGCCAACTCCTATAACGAACTTCGTCTGGCCAGCTCATCCACCGCCTCGTTTCCCTTTCGGATCAATATCATTATTTCAAATTTAATTTCGTCTCGTTTCCCAATAATTTTTTATTTCATTTTCCTATATTTGGAATATTTTTCTTTTTTTGTTGCACACGTTACTAATCAAAGTTCCGAAGGACGAATTCAGGTAATAAATAAATTCTCGATTTTTTTTTGCATCCTCAAATACGTGGGCTATGTCTAGCCCATCATAACCGCACATTTGCGAGTTAGTTTTCCGCGATGGTCATATTTGTCAGGCCGGAGAGCTGGGGGCCTCAGCAGATATCTTGAATATCTATATATTACATATAATACTTACTTCATTAGAATAACCATTTATTACATCTAAATAATTCATTTTTCAATCGCTTTCTTTTTAATAGCATTTTCATTATTTGTTCATTTTCACTAGAATATGAAGAACTATCTTGTAATCATTCATTTATGATTGTCAAGAAGACTTTATTATTGGACGCCATATTTGAACCGGACGAAACTAATTATAAAGATGAGTACAATAAATCTCGAACTCAGTGCAAACTCTTTCAGTGCCAGTTGCCAGGTAGAATACAAAATTTTTAAAAACAATGTCTGAACATTGCCAGTGGAGCACAATATTCGCTGCGAGTTCATGAAAGTGCAACCAATAGAAATCCAATAGAATGTGGAATAAAATTATTGAAATTCCAAGTTAATCAATTATAATTAATAGCAAAGTGTTTTTTTTTTGTTTTGATCTGATACAGAATATAATTTGACTCTTATATCTTTTTCAGTTTTCTCGATGACTTAGATCGATTAGGAGCAAAAGACTATCAACCCACAGAACAAGATATCTTAAGGACCCGTGTAAAAACCACAGGCATCGTAGAAGTACATTTTTCGTTCAAAAATCTCAATTTCAAGTAAGTCCATACTATTATATAATCGATCATTTATATATAAATTGAAATCTTTACGAAACACAAACAAGAACTTTATCTCGAATGCGCTAAACACGAAATTATGCGGTTTGCAATTTCCTCTCTCGCAAGTTCAGATTCATTAATTAGCCCCGGCTTTGTAATCTTTAGTTTAGAAATTTTATCTCCATTGTTAAAGGAACGAAGTTTAATCTTTGTATTCATTAGCTTTTTCCGGTATAATAGAAAACGTATAACCGGATCACTTAAAATGTCATTTTTTGACATATTATAAGCAACACTTGCACCATCTAGCGGTAATTTGTGGAACTAAATTCGTAAAAAGTAATCGGGAGGAAATTTTGAAGTTTAAAAATTTTTTGTCGTAGATTATTTGATGTTGGCGGCCAACGATCGGAGAGGAAAAAATGGATTCACTGTTTCGAAGATGTAACAGCGATAATATTTTGTGTTGCAATGAGTGAGTACGACCAAGTCTTGCACGAAGATGAAACGACGGTGAGTGTTAACTTCTTGATTGTTTTTTTTGTACATTGCTAATGGCAAATTTAAAAAAAAAATGCAACTATGTATATTCTTGCCATGGAGGAAGACACTTTTGCTGTCTTTACAATAAACTTAAGTATCAGCTGTTTGCAAACCCTCTTGTCCTTGTTGCAAGCAGCCTAACGGGAATTTAGTTCAAATTTGGCATTGCATTTCTGGCTTTTTGGCCAGGTTCTTGCGGCCTCTTTTGAAGACATTACAGCATTTACATCAAAACATGGCAGAAATTTTACATCAAAACATTAATGTAGTTCTCAGGCTTTCACGGTCGCTGTTGATGGCTGCTCTTCGGTTCTCAGGTTCTCTGCCGTGTAGAAAGGTTGTGGTACTTGACGTTTCGATCATCTTGTGGTGATCTTCTTCAGAAGTGAAGTGAAGATGATCGAAACGTCAAGTACCACAACCTTTCTACACGGCAGAGAACCCGAGATCACCACAAGATGATCGAAACGTCAAGTACCACAACCTTTCTACACGGCAGAGAACCCGAGAACTGAAGAGCAGCCATACATCAAAACATTTTATTATATCAGCGTTGCCTGAAATATTTTGAGCCTGAACAATGAAGAACCATTTTTTAAAATCATTTTGAACACTCAGTTATTGCTTGCAATTGAAAGCCAATACGCCTACGTACGCAAATCAAAATTAAGTTGGATACTGTTCACGAGGACTTTACCCCATCATTTGCCACCGTGTAAAGATGGGTGTTGAATTTAAACGTTGTCGTACTAGCATAACTGATGATGAGGACTCGAGACGGCCAAAAATTACAACCACCACCGACAACATCGAATATGTTCACCAAATGATACTGAACGACCATTGAATCAAGTTTAGAGAAATAGCAGAGGCTATGGATACTTCATTTCAAAACCAGCTCAAAACCAACGAAAACCAGGTCAAAACCAGCCAGTCTGTTTCCAAAACCAGGTCAAAACCAGCTCAAAACTAGACAGGTTGTTTTGGAACTACCGACGACCGCTTCACGTGTGACACCCTCCACCAGTACTCTTGGTGGAGGGTGCTCAAAGTGCCCCCTTACCTACTTGCGCTGATGCAGATGCTTAAGTCCTTTTTTGTGCAACTACTTTGGGTGGGCTCCGAACGATTGTCGTAGACATTTCATCCAAATTGTGTAGATTTTCAAACAAATTCAAAGGAAATACAGTACTCTTTCGCTAATTTGCCACTACAAAACTCCAACCAAATTGAGTCAAACAACAAAATTTTGGGCTAATTGTATTTGTATTTTTAAATCAACAAACATGTCATTCAAATTACTCAAGTTTCGAACAATGCCATTCCATTTTCTTGAGTCCATTTAATACAAATATCTACGTCATCTAGAACATCTTCAGATTTGACGATGCAATCACTTCTTCGTTTGATGAGTTTTCTTCTCAAGTCTCGTCATCTTCGGTAATGGTAGGCCACAAGTTTTTCCAAGATGATTTAATGCCTCGTTCTCCTACTTCATTCCAAGCATATGATATTCAATTGTTTTGAAACTTCCGAAATGTTTGCTTCTCGACTTATCACATTAAGTAAAATCTTCTTTTTGGAATTGTTTTTTCATTGCATTTTGATCCAGTGGTTGGATCAAAGGCTTACAATTGGCAGACAGAAAATAGTCAGCAAGTGAAACAATTCTTTGGTTACCCAGGCCTTATTTTGACTCTTATAAACTACTGGAAGGTAGATAGTCTTGAACGGCTGGTTTGTCACATAACGAATGAAAAATGTGCTTTGGGTGCAGCGCTTTAGATTTTTGCTGCGATGTATAACTACAGATAAAACTTGGATGCATCAGTACATTCCTAAGACGAAATAAAGGTCCAAACAGTGGATTGGAAAAGGCTCAATCAATCAGCCGGAAAGGTTATCGATTGAGCTCTATTGAACGATTGTTTTTTTGATGAGGCACAGACAGAGGGACGTTGGAGACAGTGGAGAGAAAGACTGAGAGTAGGGATGATTGATTTTGGAGGGGTTGGTTATCTATTTATATAGGAGAAGAGAGCAAGTAAGGAAGACACGGAGAAAGCACAGACCGATGATAGAATAGATAGAGGGACAATAGACAGATGACAGAGAGCCAGGACGGGGCTGGATGGAGGGGTTGGGTGGATTATTTGATAAACTGAAGGCAGAGATATCACAGCCTCTGGCTTGATTTTAGAAGGATATTTCAAAGAAAGAGTGTTTATGAACAGAGCTTCTAAACAAGACTTTCGATTTGTAAATTTTGGTTTAGACGGTTCAAAGGTGGTGGAGAAGGCCAACAACGTTTGAAGACGCTGAATTGGACGAAAACTCTATCAAACTCAAAAGGAGCTTTTGCTGAATCTTTGGGAGTGCCTCAACAAGCCACTTCATTGGCTTCCATGTGAACTGAAATGATGATATGATAATCTTAAACGCAAGAAGGAGACCGGTCAACCCCCGGCACATCGATTCCAAAGCTGAATATCCATGGTTCGAAGGTGATGCTACGTATTTGATGGGATCAGAAGGGTGTGGTGTATTATGAGGTTCTAACATCGGATGAAACTACGAGGGCGTATTTTTATTATAAATTATTGAAAAATTGCTGACACTGTACATGTGCTAAGTTGTGTTTAGTTTGTGCTGTTTACAGAGATTTGAGAATTATTTGCTTTTTTTTTCATGACTAGGTAGATAACATAAAATATCAACCACAGCATGATATACTCTGAGGTGCATTAAATATTAATCTAAAACGTGAACTTTCACCACAACTCCACCCTAATATAAAAACAAACTCAAACTCCACCGTAATTTACAGACCAGACAAAGTAAACCGATACAAACGCTCTTTCGTAGAAACCAAATCCAAATTAATCTCATCTCGTTTCATTCGACCCACGTCAACGGGGGCAAAAAAAAAACCTTAATAAGAAAATATATGAGATACCATTACGTCAGGAAAAAAAATACATACAATTACATGTGCGCCATCTATCTGTAGAGATATAAAAATAAAATAACGATGACACATTTAGATAAGTCGTAGAGTAGTGGAAGTCTGGAGGAATCGATTCAGACCTATTTATCTCGACAAGCAAAGCTTCAACATTCCTTATCTTGGCTCGAGCTACTTCCCTACTCATCTACTTTTTTTCCCCTCCTCCTCCTCTTCCTCCTTTTTCTTCTTCCGTGGTAGTTGTTGTTGTTGGCGCGTTTTGAAACTTGAGACTGCTCGTACGGCATAATATAACTTCGCGCAACCATACACTAACTTTGTAAGGGAGTAATGTTGTACGACGTGTTATCTTCGACGAACACGCTCGTGTTTCGTTATTCGAATCGTCGGCGTGTTTGAATTAGACGTAATATGTCCTTAAATTAACGCAATAATCTCTACCGAAGTAATGAATTTTAATTGGACGATTTTTTCTCGTTTTAGAATCGAATGCAAGAAAGTCTGAAATTGTTCGACTCGATTTGTAACAATAAATGGTTCACAGACACCTCCATCATCCTCTTCCTCAACAAGAAAGATCTCTTCGAGGAGAAAATTAGGAAATCTCCGTTAACGATATGCTTTCCAGAATATGCAGGTAAGTTATCTTGAATTACAATTAACTTCTTATTTCTATGGACATTTCATGGAATACAAGATGAAGATGAGGCATTCTCACTGTCCTTACAAGTTTATTAAATAAGGATCTGTCATTTTCGAGTTCTAAAATCCACAACTCGAGGGAATCTCAACAAGGACAACAGAAGCGACCTAGAAATACCTGAATTTGACAATCCTTCAGCAGGAGACAAATATTCCTGAGCTAAAGACAACAATTCTAAAATTTCTAACCGAAATTTCAAACAATTTCTGAGCCAATTCCTCCCTGCATGCTAAGCCACTTTTTTTTTGTTAGGTCCCCCCACGTTGGACGCCAAAATGTTGTTACATCAAAATCGCTAATTACAATCAGGATGTACTCAGTTAAACTAGAATCTTCTTCTATTTGCTAAACCCCACATTGGGGGGCCAACATTTCGTATATTGCATTTTAGACAGTTTAAGAATCAAAAGACTAGAATCTCCTTCCATTTGCTAAACCCCACATTGGGGGCCAACAATTCGTATACACATTGCATTTTGTACAATTTAAGAATCAGAAGACTATTAGAATCTCCTCCTTCCATTAGCTAAACCCCACATTTGGAGCCAAAATTTCGTATATTGCATTTTGCACAGTTTTAAAAAGTAGAAGACTAGAATCTCCTTCCATTTGCTAAACCCCACATTGGGGGCCAACAATTCGTATATTGCATTTTGCACAGTTTAAGAATCAGAAGACTAGAATCTCGTTCTATTTGCTAAACCCCGCAATGAGGGGCCAAAATTTCATATATTGCATTTTGCACAGTTTTAAAAATCAGAAGACTAGAGTCTCCTTCCATTTGGTAAGCCCCACATTGGGGGCTAAAAATTCGTATACACATTGCATTTTGTACAATTTAAGAATCAGAAGACTATTAGAATCTCCTCCTTCCATTAGCTAAACCTCAACCAAAATTTCGTATATTGCATTTTGCACATTTTAAGAACCAGAAGACTAGAATCTCCTTCTATTTGCTAAACCTTACATTAGGAGCCAAAAAAATCGTATACATATTGCATTTTGCACAGTTTTAGAATCAGAAGACTAGAATCTCCTTCCATATGCTAAACCCCCACAATGGGAGAGGAGGGGGAGGAGGAGGGGCAAAATTTCCTATATTGCATTTTGTACAGTTTAAGAATCAGAAGACTAGAATCTCCTTCCATTTGCTAAACCCACCATTTGGGGCCAAAATTTCATATATTGCATTTTGCACAGTTTTAAAAATCAGAAGACTAGAATCTCCTTCCATTTGCTAAACCACACATTGGGGGTCAAAATTTCGTATATTGCATTTTGCACAGTTTAAGAATCTTCTTCCATTTGCTATACCCCATATTGAGGGCCAAAATTTCGTATTTTGCATTTTACACACTTTAAGAATCAGAAGACTAGAATCTCCTTCCATTTGCTGAACCACACATTTGGGGCAAAATTTCGTATATTACATTTTGGACAGTTTAAGAATCAGAAGACTAGAATCTCCTTCTATTTGCTAAACCTTACATTAGGAGCCAAAAAAATCGTATATATATTGCATTTTGCACAGTTTTAGAATCAGAAGACTAGAATCTCCTTCCATATGCTAAACCCCCACAATGGGAGAGGAGGGGGAGGAGGGGGGAGGGCAAAATTTCCTATATTGCATTTTGCACAGTTTAAGAATCAGAAGACTAGAATCTCCTTCCATATGCTAAACCCCACATTGGGGGCCAAAATTTCGTATGTTGCATTTTGCACAGTTTAAGAATCAGAAGGCTAGAATCTCCTTTCATTTGCTAAACCCCATATTTGGGGCGAAAATTTCGTGTATTGCATTTTGCACAGTTTTAAAAATCAGAAGACTAGAGTCTCCTTCCATTTACTAAACTCCACATTGGGGGCCAAAATTTCTTATATTGCATTTTGCACAGTTTAAGAATCAGAAGATTAGAATCGCCTTCCATTTGCTAAACCCCACATTGAGGGGGGTGGAGGTGAGGAGGCAATATCGCATATGTTACATTTTACACAGTATTATAGAATCTCCTTCGATTTGCTAAACCCCATATTTGGGGGGCCAAAATTTCATTTATTGGATTTTGCTCCCAACATTTTTTTAACATTATAAACACACACATCACGATGAATTTTTCTATGTTTAGGGGCCCAAGAGTACGGCGAAGCTGCGGCGTACATCCAGGCGCAATTCGAAGCGAAAAACAAATCAACAACCAAAGAAATCTACTGCCATATGACGTGCGCAACGGACACACACAACATTCAATTCGTCTTCGACGCCGTCACCGACGTTATCATAGCCAACAATCTGAGAAACTGCGGCCTCTACTAAAGAAAAATACAAAAAACAAACAAACCAAAAAAAAAAATTACAGAATTAAAAATAAAAACAAAAGAAGATAAAATAGAAACCAAAAAAACAAAACAGATATACACGTATTTAGAGAATTTAAAAATAAAACAAAAAAAAATCTAAAAGATGAGCGTCATGTATTGTCGTCATCGTCGCGTCACACGTTTCACGAGTGTTGTACCACTTTCTTATACATAACATTATATAGATTAACGTTAAAAACCAAAAAAAAAATTAAATGAAATATTATATATATTATATAATATAATACAACAGAATATAAAAAAATATATAAACAGGTAAAGAAACAAATCAGGATATGGAAATAAGCACAAAATGTTATTGTTATAGTTTTTTTTTTGTTAATTTATTATTTAGTAATATCACCCAACTTAACGCTATATTTATCTTCGTTTTCTAACCAAAATTTCCTATGTCCTTTCCCTTTTTATTTTTAGATACTTATATGTTAATATTTCACTGCTATAAAATCGATGATGTGATATCTGTCACTTCAATGTCATTTTTATTGGGTAAAATTGTGTAAGGCAAAAATCACAGGATCACAGGGGTATTATTTCGCTTAAATGTCAAAATTTTTTATAGGTTATGTTTTCTTGTTGAAATAAAATGTTGTTTTATTGAGTTCTAAGATACCTAAAAATCGATCTAAAAAGTGCTATTTCTAGGTTATGTTTCGCTAGTGTTTTGACATTTCTGCGAGGATTTTCAGTCGATATCCAATCAGAATTACGAAATATCGAGCGGCAATTTTAAAAAACGTCGTTCAGGAATATAAAAACAATAATTAAAAGATACTGCAAAATAAAAAATAATTATTTTTATATTCCTGAACGACGTTTTTTAAAATTGCCGCTCGATATTTCGTAAAAAGAAATGTCAGAACAGTAGCGAAACATAACCTAGAAATAGCACTTTTTAGATCGGTTTTTTTAGGTATCTTAGACTTATCGCCGCAAAAAATGGGGGGTCGTTTCGAACTGAGTAAAACTTGTACTCTCGGTTAAACTGGAAATTAAGATTAAAAGAAAGGTTTTATTGTAATCGGAAGCTTTCAAATAAAGTATAATTACGTTTGAGAGTTTGGTTACACACTTTTGCCTGTTAATAATAAAACAAGTTAATAATAAAAATTATTAATTACTGTGGCAATATCACAAAATTATAAAAATTAATTTAAAAAAATGAGCCCGTATTATATTAATAATATAGATTAATTGTAAAAAACGTAATCACTACCAAAGTTTAGAATGCGACAATGTAAGGTGGCAAAACCAACCAACAATGATAAAATTAAAACAAAAATATGTATATCATAAGCGAGAAGTGTTCTTTGTTTTTTCTAATTTTTTTTGTTTAAAAAAAAGCTTTTTGTGAACTTTTTTATTGTTTTGAATGTGTGGAAAATGGTGTAAAAGTGCAAATAAAATATAAAAAGTGAGAAAGAACATTTGTATTGTTCCAGATAATATTAAATTAATACAGTTGTAGTTCTTTCTATCGATTTATTAATAATTAATTGGGATCTTATACGTAGTGATGTCTAGTTTCATTATTGTGCTTTAATCGAATTTTAAAATTTGAGGAACCAAAATATTTAGGACAAGAATAAATTAAAATATTTCCTTTTATTTTCTAATCAAAAAAAAAATTAATAAATATATAAATAAATCGGCAATGTTGAGTAATTTTTTTTTAATAATATTTTTATTATTTATTTATTACATACCAGATGATGAAGATTGGTATTTGCCCAAGTGTAAATTTTTTACCTTTAGAAGAAAGTAACACGATGGCAAGGCCTATTGGATGGGATCAACAATTTATCTTTGCAATGACATCTGTCAAAAAAAAAGTTGACAGTCATTTTTTTGACAGATGTCATCGTAAAGATAAATTGATCTCCGAATATATATGGCGAATACCAAACTGAATCACCTCATATAAGAAGTCGTGCAAAAAATTATAGCATAAATATAAATAGAATAAATTAGGGAAGCTGTGTCGGGTAAAGTCGGGTGAGTTAGCCAACATTTAAAAAAAAAGATCTACAATCCGTTTAAAAAAAAAAACTAGGAAGCAGGCAACTTGACGTTTTAAGGTAAATTTCTTCGTGGACGCACTCGTCATCCTTCTTAAATGTGTTGTTGTATAATTCCCCACAACCTGGACATGTGACATCATCATTTTTGTCAATTGTGTCGCTTTAATCGTCGTACTACACCACTTCATCCTCATTCGAACTAGACGAGGTCGAACGAAGCCTCTTTCTCTCGTGAAATGGTGTTCTGGGTGGTTTTTTTTTGCTGTTGCTCGGAAAGACATTCCTTCTTCTTGTGTTCTTTGATTTGATCAAATATTGCGTAAGCATGTTCTGGTAACCAACCCGGATTCCACGAAAATATCCCCGTGACCTTGAAACTCTACCTTTACCTGGATGGCTTCGCAAATCATCATCATCTTCATAAAATATATATTCAAAAACACTCCAATAAAAATTCTTTATTATTTCTTCTAAAAATCAACGTAAAAATAAGACTAATACTAAAAACAATACAATAAAAATTATAATTTAATTTCTTCTGATTGTAGCGTAATGTGGTCGGGTAAAAGTTCGAAGTACTAACTAAATCCCTCTTCATGATACCACTCCTTACCAAACGTTTCTTCTAAAAGCTTATTAAACGGCCTTTCCTTTATCTGCGACCAAAAAACGTTCTTTGTTGCTCAAACGTATTTCCAAGTTTTTTTTTTAATTTTTTCCTCGTTTTAAACAACGAATCAAATCAGTTATTTGGAAATTCATTTTAATTTAACCACACAAAATGCATAAAATGATATTTGCGATGAATAATACGCTTCCTGTATTGGTAGTTTAGGCAGATTTTGCACTTGTTGGAGATCGAAACAATAGCTTATTGTTCCCTCCACTTCTTCCTTCAGCCATCTATAATTCAATTTATGAAAAAAAGTGGTTTAGTCAAAGTGGAATACTCCTCATACGAACCAACAGGTTTACATTGAAAAGATGTACAAACAGACAACTTGATAGAGGATATATCAGTCCTCAGTTTGGTAACAAGTCTTTAAAGATGACGATCTTCCTTTCCAAAACATTCAAAATTTATACATGGTCGTTTAGTATTAGCTATGTGGCTCCCTCTCCCTTACAAGAAAGAAACTGATTTTTAAACCTTCCATTCGATGCTTTGAAGCCAATCACACTTGATAGAGGTTATGTCAGTTCGTTTTCCTTGAGGTTTGGTAAAAAGTCTTTATTAAGATGACGTTGCGGTTTCCGAAAAGATAGAACAAAATTATAATAGGAAGCATGACTGTCGAGTTGAAAGTAATTAGACATACGTGATTCTCCCTTCGTCCCGTCTAACTTTACGAAAAGAAGAAAGTTTTAGAGCACAAATCTAACTCTCCACTAAACCATTCAAATGAAGTCATTTTTCTTAAAAATAATAAAAATGGGGTTAAATTTTATGAGATTAAGAAATTAATAATTAATTAGATATTAATTATTAATAATTAAGAAAAAAATACAAAATTTAAAAGGCACAAAAATATTAATTTATATTTATAATTAAATGATGGAATTACCTCAACATTGCATAAATACGATGATGCACAAAATACAATATTGTCATAAAAAATATTTATACGTTGTGCCATAATTATATAGAGATTTGCATTTATTATTAGTTAGGAGAACATAATACGTATTAATAAGTTCATGTAGAAAAAATCAGGATTAAAAAAAAGAGAACCAGAAGAAAATTGAATTGATGCTTTATTTAAGTTATTTTACTATTATTATTAATTATAATTATTTTTATTTTTGTTTTTAAATTTATTTTTTGCTTTCTTTTTTTAAATTATATATAATATATTAAAAAAAAATTATATATGAAATATAATATATATATATTCGAAAAAAAAATATATTATAATGTTATTATTTTCGATTTTTATTTTATTATTATTTTAGTTTAGTTTAGCGCAACCTGAGATTATCTTCGGCTCAAAACCAACATAATGTTGTATTATATTTTTAGCTCGTCATCACCAAGAACGGATACATTTTAAAAGTGTTGCGACGACCTCACTTTTAACACTTAATATATATTATATCGTTCTGTGAATTCAAAAAAAAATATAAAAAAAAACAAGATGGATACAATTATCAGTGGACCTTTTGTAATAATAATAATAATAATATAATATTTTATTATATATAAACAATTATATTTATAATAATTACGTATTAACAAGAAAAAAAAGTGGAAGCATTAAATGTGTACATATTAAACATTTAAAATTAGTTTAACTTAAACTAATAGATGGCGCTTTTAATTCTACTAATACATAATACATACAATGATATAGTAAAAATAGTTTGTATTGAAGCTACAATATTTATTATTAAAGTTTAATAATACCGATTTTAATTTTTTTAATCATTAGCACAGATAAATTTTAAAATAAATATTTTTCACTGAGATCTTTTTTTTGTTGTTGTTTTTCGACAATAAAATAATGTGTATATAATTACGAAATAATAGCTTTGCAAAATCGGGATGGAACATCATTCAATCATCGCAATACAAATCGTTTCTTCGTCATATCTTTAATAATAGAAATTTTTTTATTTAAAAGGTGTTTCTTGTTTTTATTAATTATTTTTTGTGAAATAATTACGTAATCCTACCGTTATTTAGACGTCATATCTTAGGCACATCATTGTATCTGAATTAAACTACCTTAGCCATAGTCAAGACAAGAAGTAATGAGTTATAATATCAACATGTTGGCACTGACTGCACAATATTCATATATTTGTTCACTGCAGTATAATATACATATACAGGGTGCTTCATTAATAATGGGAAATATTTTAACTGGAGATATTATGTGGCATATTATTAGCATCACATAATAGACCAGTTAACCAGTTTTCGAGAAAAACGACAAAGTTCGGAAGGATTTGTGACTAAAAATAGTTTAAACCGCAAAAATCCGGGTAGGCCAGCACTCAAATTCTACGTCACTAGTGGAATTGTCATTTTAGGACAATTTTTCGATTATTCTTCAATACTTCCTATGTAAACGACACTGGAACTTTGAAGACCTTCATCTCGAAAACGGTGCGATTTTGAATAAGGCAATTTTTGGTCAATGATCATTATTTGACACATAATATCTCTAGTTAAAATATTTCCCATTATTAATGAAGCACCCTGTATAATTAATATCAAACATATTTTTTTATTACTAACACGTCATATGTAGGTACCATTCGAAGTGGGCTTTCGCACACTACTGCGCTAAGTTGATTTTCTTTCGCGCATTAGTGCGCGAAGTTGATTTTCGCGCATTAGTGCGTCGACACCTTGGTGTCTCCTATCGTTTATCTGTACCCAAAATAATTGTTTCAACAATTTTAAGCATTTTTCTTGATCTTATTTGACGTTTCTGTTGTCTAAATTCTTGCTAGCTTTTTAGATCGACAAATGCTATGCAGAACGTTTGTCGTGGCTCTTATAGATTATATGATCTTGAAATATAGTGTTGTATACTTCTATTATATCTAAATCCACTCTGGGACTGTTCTAACTGCCGTTCCTGTGCAGTTATTTCTTGTGGTTGCCATAGTATTAGGAAAGCTTCATCCACAACTATTGTCTGCAGCTTTATAATGAATATGATCAAAGGAAGGGTTGTCTATCACAATACCCCAAATTTTCGGAAAGATTCGTCGAGATTTGGTGCCACGATATCTAAAGTTTTTTTTTACAATAATAGTGGAAAATCTTGCTAGAGTAGTGTGGTAGTGTGCCTTGTGCTATTAAATGTTGAAATAGGTCCTCCAGAAAATAGTGGAACCAAGTATGGATCACAGTGCCACTCAGATTTTGTATAAACCTGTGACAACTTCGATAAGTTCATAATTAAAACGAGAAGTAGGTATGCCTAGAACCGCTAAAAAGCTACCAAATAGCCTAACCAAAATCCAAAAATCACTTTAGATTATGCAATTTTGTTTGTTGGTTATTGAACTAAGACTCATTCAAGGTCACCGTAAGCTCAATCTTAGCGTGCGTATGAACTTCTTCTTCTCAATTTAATTGGCCTCCGGATTGGTCCATTTCAGCCAGTCACTTTTGTAATAGAAACTCATAGAATTGTCTTTTGTTGATGCACACACGTTTAAATTCGGAAAGGATATCTGAAAGGATGTATAAGATTAATATGATAAGCTATTTCGACTTCAGCTATAGTGGCATGCAAAATTAAGCAAAGCAAGTTGTCTAACTACTGTGCAGTAGAAGGATTTTAAAGTTTACGGTTGGTCTTCTTTAAGAATTAGTTTCATGTAGAGATCATTCGAAAAAATTTGTTCTGGACATTCAAATAATAAATGTTGCAGACCGACTTTACCACAACTGCAATTAGGAGAATCCTTGATCTTAATTTCGTTTAGGTGGAAAGGGGTGTGACAGTGATTGAATCGTATTCTTGTAAACGTAACAATATGAGATCTAAGTAGGTTACATTTTCAAACAAATTTTGACATAATCTTTCGCTTTGGATCTTGTGAATCTGTCCCATTCCTCTTGCCAAGAAGCAGTTATTTCCTTATTGTATGTTCTAAGAATATCTGGTACAATGGCTTTATACAGTAAAGTGGTTTCATTCAGTTTAATCGCATTTTTTTGCAAGGCTATCTGCTGATTCTGCTGCCTTCAATGTTTCTGTGGTGCATATGATCTTGGTAACTGATGAACGATACCATACAGTATTGCCAACTAAATATAGTGCGTTTGTTTGATACAAATATTAAACTATATTTTGTTTGACATTATTCCTTAAGCTTTGTCAATTCGCCTTCATCGGCTGACAGTTTCTTCCATCTACCCAGCCATCAGTAACTTGCTATAAAAGTCTCACTTCCATCACGAAACTGTTTCGCAAGTATCATAGACTTTGTCGGTAATATGGGTCCCTTTCCTCTTCATTTGAGTAAACCACAGAAATAAACCTTTGTCAACTTTATCAAACTCTGCTGATTTCATGGTTTTACGACTTGTCATTGCGTCGCCGGATATTGTCGCGAATTGTTCTAGATGAGATCGACCTCGCAGCCAATCTCCCACAATACAGTTCATCTAATCAATCTTTAGACACCCGTCATTGTTTATACACGTACATTTTTGCTCTTATGCCATAATAATCGTACATCGTTGGCATAAGAGCGAAAAATGTACGTTAGTCAACTGTCAGATAGTCTTCATTATGTCCTGAGTTTTGTGCAAAAATTGTTACAATCAAACAATAATAGTGCAAGATGTTCAAATTTAATTGGCAAAATTCTACAGCCTATAATGTCGTTTATATTGTGTGAACTGTCAGAATGACTGATTTGATTCGTATGGATAAAGATCGATGACGTTGCTCTGATGACATCACATTTTGGATTTGGAGTACCTACTTTAGAGCAATACAAATAAACAAACCTATAAAGCGTATTGAATGTAGGAACAGTAATAGTTCTATGAAATTCCGGTAGAGGGGATTTTGTCGATTTATATTAAAAATAATTAATAAAACAAGAAGACGCCTTCATATTAAGATTCGATTGATTCGTTGAGTGAATCAATTTAAAAATAACAATCATTATAAATATTTATTAACAGTAATACCAACAATAATTAAATACAAAAACAAACCGCATGTATAAAAAAAAATCGCATTCAGATTCATTAGAATTAATAACGTAATTAATTTAATTTATTTCTTTTTTAATTTTAATTAGAAGTTTATGTAAATAATTTTTATAGGACATCGATCAAATATTGCATAAAATATACATTAAAAAAAATGTAAATTTTAATTAGTAGACGTCAGCATTAAACAGGATGATTCAAAACAAATGTTTTTTTCGCACAATTGGCTCAATTTCATATATAATTGTATATATATATAAGGGGGGCTGTCTCAAATTAATCAGGCACAATTAGTTTGGTTATTTTTTTAATTTAATTTAATTGAAATATATATTACGTAACCTTACTATTTAATAATATAAGGATAATATAAATTTAGTTTTTAACTTGAAAAATGAAACAAAAGAAAGTGTATTTGATACGTACACTATAGTAGAAATTGTAGTCCAAAATGGACGTATTTGCTAAAGAAAAATAACAAAAAGAATCCATATATAATCTAACTAATTAGAATTAATAAATTATTCTGAATAATTTTTTTAATTTTAATTAATTTAAAAAAAATAAAGGGAACATAATTATTGCATATTTAACTCCAACGAATATTTTCTATTATATCATTTAAAACGTGTATAGAGGAGATAGCAGTTCAAAAATCACGTGATTGGGACGATTTTCAAAGGGATAAACTTGTGTATAGGTGTTTATAATATATATAAAAATAAATGTCAAAAAAATATGATATGATATGATAGTATGAATTAAAAAAATAATAAAAAATTAAAATAAAAACGATCCCCCTGGGAATCTTCCATTCAATTTTCAAGCCAAAGATGAATACAAACTGCTGTATTAATTAAGTACTAATTATTATTATTATATTTAAGCCGTAACTTCGTCTCACCTTTATAAATATATCTCAACATATCTCTCTTTTCACTACGAGGGGGGACGTCCCCTGCGTGCCCCCTTTTCCAAAGATTTTATTAAAATTAAATTTTTAACCGACTATTTATGATGTGGGGGAGGGCACTGAAGGGGGCACCGGGGAATCTTTCCTTGTTAGTTAATTTCTATATTCTATTAAGCTATAAACTATAAACATGGAAGATAATGTGCACAATAGACGTAAATAAATAAATAAACGCTATTCATACAATAAAATATTATTATACAGGGTGTCTTAGCGAGATCGTTCGTTAGAAATTTATGGGAAATATGGAAAATAAAATATTTGAAACTACTTTATTATTTTTAATTGAACACCCTGTATATTTTTTTCGTATTTTCGTATTATAGCAAACATTTATTTAAAAAATCAGAGAACACTCGATCTTTCCGATATCAATTTAGGATTCATAACATGCTTAAACAACATGTTGGAGCATGTTTTGCCGGCAAGAACGACTGTCTATATGTTGCTTTACTGTGGAACGTTAACTTTTCGAAATTTTGAAGAACCATAACTTAATTTTGAAATTGATAATTTAGGTTTTCATTTTAGAAAATGCTAACGCATCAATTCGAGCTGCCGAAGAAGATCTGGGAATCAGTACATAGAATTTTGAAAAGCTTCACTCCCACGACTTCAAGTTCTGGTTGGTACAAGACCTTGACCCTCTTCTACGTCATCATCGTTTGATACTGTTTCTACTTCTCGTTCTTACTACGATGTTCATCGTCAGCAGCACTGGATATTCAGTTGTAACAATATCTTCATCAACGCCATCAACTGTCAATTTCTTCCTTCGGAAAGCGTCATCTTCCAAAACCTAGTTTACTACAACCTGAGAGGAACCTGCTTTTGATCTATTGAGTAGCTGGTTTTCAAAAATCGTTCGTCATTCAGGCTTTATTGAAATGAGAATCTATTTAACAAACGACTTTGTGCCTCCTTGCATGAGTTGGAATCTGTTGGGGCATGCCCACTCTCAAAGCTCCCCATCCAGTCTAAAGAGCTTTGACAAACTGCAATAGCTGTGATGGTTTCAGAGGAGGTATTTCTTCTTCGACTATGGCGTCTTTTCCGAGATAATTTCGGATTTCCGTGATGGTTATGCAGTAAGATGTCAGGTGTTCCAGATTTTACCCCAAAATCCCAGAAACTGCAGATGCTATTCTGTTTCAAATATCTTTTTCATTTTGAGAAAAGCAGTGACAAAAAATTGTACCTTTGAAACAAGTTTTTGTTTTTTCTTCCTTTTCTTTATGTTGAAAAAAAAATAGTCAGTAGATAAACTAGGCCACCACTCACACGACGTGGACACGCTGTATAAGCCGTATTTTGACAGCTAAAACCTGTCAAACTGTTATAATTATGACAATTTGGTATTTGGTACTATTTGACAGTTCGCTTTCTTCTGTTCTCTTCCTCATTGATTCGGATCTGATTTCCTTTTCTTATATTTCTTAGTTCTCAGATCTTCTGCCACTTTAGCACATTGTTACTAGATATATACATTAAAAATTTTGATTTATTAAGTTACCATGTGCAGTATTTTTCTTCGCTGTCGCTCATCTTTGATCCAAAAATCGAAAACTGCGACAATTCTTAAACAAATATCAATTCTAGTAATAGATTGGTCTATTTATTCTTTACCAGATGACGTAGGTACACAACACAAACTTGTCAAAATGTCACTTAGGGACTTATTGCATGGGTTTCATGCAAGAATTCAATTGTAGTTGATTCAACGATCTACATGTGGAGGAAAAACTGACGACTGACGTGTCTCTACATCTTTATTTTGAACTTGTAGTACGACAAGTCGTGCAATCACGATAGCTTCGTCTGTAGGCCGCTCAAGTGATATACAGGGTGAGTCACGACTATTTCCTCGGTCTCTTCTGTCTAAACGCTAAAAGATTATGAGTTTCAAATTTTAGTCAAATATGTAGGAGGATAAGTAGCACATTTTAAAATTATTTGCAAGTATATACAGGGTGATTATTATCGTTATTACTGTTACTATTATTATAAATTAAGAGGGTTTTTTCGACATTTTGATATTCGAAATTTGATTCAAACAAATAATATTCAAATACTCGACGAACAGTTAATCACTTGAATGATTCATTCGAACTTTATCTTACTCTTTAATAATGTATTATTAATCGGATATTTAAATTACATTCAATCAACTTACAAGGAATATAATTATCCACACACAAATAATTAGAAAGCATGGCCTATTTAGATAAGAAAAAGCATCAGCTGAAGAATTTCGTTAATAACATTTTAATCGTTAAATTTAGATACAGGGTTTCCACGGCCAAGTGGGACATAGGGAGAATACATATAAAATCGGTTTTCGGTGAATATTATCTCCCTAATACTACTTCATTCAAAATTAAGGGCCGCATATTATAACTGGGTTAACAATGAACATTTCCACAATCATAGTACAAAGAAAGTCATTTTAATAAAGCCAAAAAATTATTATTTTTAAATCTATTGCACGTGAATTTCTAATAAGGCTTTTAATACGTGAGTTAGTGCAAGCGTCCATGGCGCAATGGTTCGCGCGACGGCTTCGAATCCCGGCAGATTAGTTTTATTTTTTAATCTCCAACAATAATTTTATTTTTCAATAATCACCAAAATAATGCAGAGATTTTCAATAACTATAATAAAATCGATTTTTTTAGGATTAAGGTAAATAATGAACAATTTTTACAATAACAAAAATGATTACGTGCTATTATTCGATTTTTAATTGTTACTAACGACGAATCATTTGTCAAAATAAACAACAAAACTTAATCAAGATTAAATAAAAAATAAAATTCATTTCTCGGATTCGAACCCCAAACAATCTGTGCTTAAGTTATTAAGGCGTCGCGTGAACGTCTGCGCCACGGCCACTTGCACTAACAAACGTGTTAAAAGCCTTATTAGGAATTCACGTACGATAGGTTTAAAAATAATAATTTTTTTGGCTTTATTAAAATGACTTTCTTTGTACTATGATTGTGGAAATGTTCATTGTTAACCCAGTTATAATATTCTGGCACTTAAATTTGGATGAAGTAGTATTAGGGAGATAATATTCACCGAAAACCGATTTTACATGTATTTCCCTATATCCCACTCGACCCTGGAAACCCTGTATATGCATCTTTATAGTTTTTGGTAGGGGGTTTAATGTGCTTTCACATAGTATGGATAAATACAGGGTGTTCCATTTAACTTAAAAGAGTTATTGATGGTTGGGAAAATATAAAGTATAAATTGTTTTGCTTAATGTCATGTAGCCAATATCAAAATACTGTACCGGTTTATTGAAAGCAGATTTTGTCAAAATAACTTCTTACAAATGTAAATCTTCCAATCCATCCAGTTTTCCTGTTTTTAATTTGTTCGCGAAGCCGACGTTTTCATAAAAATCAAATTTTCTCGAAATTGGTTTTTAAATCACCCTGTAAGTCGGTGACTCACCCTGTATATTGCGGTTTAGTAAATTTAGAGCTCTTCTTAATTTTGTTATTACGTTTTTTTGTAACAGCAGCTTTCCTGTAGATAAGTATGCTGCTTGCGTTGCAGAAGTAATCAATCAACATCAGGGAGGATCCTGGGAACCACCTTAATGTTCGACGACAGTTGGATAAGACCTGTTAGGATTGTGGAATTAACCTGAGAGATCTCTAGATTTCCTTTCGAGAGGTATCAAGGATCTGGTCTGCCAAGCATCATTGTACAGGAGGGAGAAGTTATAATCGATTTGTTATCGATTAGAATCGATGAGTTGTGTCTGTATTTTTAAAAAAAAAAAAAAATCTAAACTATCAATTTCAGCCGCCGAAGACGATTAAGTAATAGAATATGGGCAGTCGTTTAAGCTTATTATGAATCCTAAATTGATATTTTGTCCCAGAACCCTATAAACTTCTATTTGAACTGTTTCGTCGAGACACCCTGTATAAATATATCGTTTTTTATATTCTGATCATTATAATTCTCTGCCATTTTAATTTCACGCGTTTACGCCGTATATTGATTAAATTTACACACACAAACACAAAAAAAGAGCAACACCCACACCACAATCGCGAGACAAGAAAGTTGTTGCTTTGTTGTGGAAAAAAAAATTAAAAAAAAAAAATAAAGATAATATCGATAAGGTTATTATTATTACGATTATTATTATACATATACATAACTATAAATATATACATACAGAATAATTATTAGTGAAAAGCGCATAATTATTATTAATAATGATAATAATGAAGAAAATGTGAAGAAACAATGTATGTTTTCCAAGTAAATATCAGTAAATGTAAACATTCATTAAAACCAAAAGAAAAAAAAACTGAGGTTGTTTCTCTCATTGTATGTTTGTTTCTCTGTGATGTGAACATGATAAAAATAAATTTTACCCATTTCGATTTGATTTCTTTTCCTTACACACCCACAATATCCACAACTAATTATATAAAACTACATTTCAATCATTATCGTGGAGGATGCTTCTGGCAGTAGCTTCCATGACACGAATGTGGACGACCGACTTTGGCCAAATATCTCTTCAGTCTGGCGACTTTATCGGGACGATTAGATATACAGTTGATGTCGGTAAATCCTACGAAAGACTCAAAATAATCGATTAATTTTTTAAATTAATTATAATTACCTTGTAACAGGATTAGAATGCAGAGGAACCAGAAAACTATCTTCATGTTAATTCACACAAACAAACGAGTCACGATGTATTAAATATAATAGTGAGTCCGTTGCCGGACGATTAAAACTTATTTTCCTCGTTTATCTGATCTGTGTTATTGCTGTGTGTACTTCTGTTTATAATACACAACTGATAGCCTCTTTTGAGCTGTTCTAGAAGTTTTTATTGTATAGGTCTATCTCTGATCCACCCACCAAACAAAAAAAATAATAAAATTAATTAATTATTTTTAAAAATATGTTATTAAATGTACGGAAATGCGTAGGTGTTTATGAACTTTCCATTGTTAAATAGACCTATTAAAAACTCCTCCTCAACACGACTAGAATGTAAGCAGAATCATATCCTAATAGATTCACTATTTTAATTTAGTGATTTAACATGAAGATCGTTTTCTAGTTCTTCTGCGTTTTAATCCTGTTACGTAACTAAATTATTATTATTATTTTTTAATTATAATAATAATAATAATCGAAACTCTATTATAGGATTTGTTGGAATCAACTCTAAAGCCGTGGCTTCCCAAAGAGTAATGAAGCTGAAGTGGGCATCGAACGAAACAAAGATAATGATGTGCCACTTGAACCAAGCAGTACCTAAAGAATGATAATGTAATGTATATAGATGCAATAAAACAGTTTTAAATACTATGAATCTTTGTTTCTTACAGTCACTGCTCACTTTATTAGACTTAATGAAGAATTGCTGCGTTTTCAAATTTTATAATTATTCTGTATGTTATCAATTTATTGGTTAGTGTTATGTATAATAATAATCGTAATAATAATAACCTTATCGATATTATCTTTATTTTTAAAAATTTTTTCGATACAAAGCAACAACTTTCTTGTCTCGCGATTGTGGTGTGGGTGTTCCTTTTTTTTGTGTTTGTGTGTGTATTAATCAATATACGGCGTAAACGCGTGAAATTAAAATTAATTATAATGATCAGAATATAAAAAACGATATATTTATACAGGGTGTCTCGACGAAACAGTTCAAATAGAAGTTTATAGGGTTCTGGGACAAAATATCAATTTAGGATTCATAATAAGCTTAAACGACTGCCCATATTCTATTACTTAATCGTCTTCGGCGGCTGAAATTGATAGTTTAGATTTTTTTTTTTTTGAAAAATACAGACACAACTCATCGATTCTAATCGATAACAAATCGATTATAATTTCTCCCTCCTGTACAATGATGCTTGGCAGACCAGATCCTTGATACCTCTCGAAAGGAAATCTAGAGATCTCTCAGGTTAATTCCACAATCCTAACAGGTCTTATCCAACTGTCGTCGAACATTAAGGTGGTTCCCAGGATCCTCCCTGATGTTGATTGATTACTTCTGCAACGCAAGCAGCATACTTATCTACAGGAAAGCTGCTGTTACAAAAAAACGTAATAACAAAATTAAGAAGAGCTCTAAATTTACTAAACCGCAATATACAGGGTGAGTCACGACTTACAGGGTGATTTAAAAACCAATTTCGAGAAAATTTGATTTTTATGAAAACGTCGGTTTCGCGAACAAATTAAAAACAGGAAAACTGGATGGATTGGACGATTTACATTTGTAAGAAGTTATTTTGACAAAATCTGCTTTCAATAAACCGGTACAGTATTTTGATATTGGCTACATGACATTAAGCAAAACAATTTATACTTTATATTTTCCCAACCATCAATAACTCTTTTAAGTTAAATGGAACACCCTGTATTTATCCATACTATGTGAAAGCACATTAAACCCCCTACCAAAAACTATAAACATGCATATACAGGGTTTCCACGGTCGAGTGGGACATAGGGAAAATACATGTAAAATCGGTTTTCGGTGAATATTATCTCCCTAATACTACTTCATCCAAATTTAAGTGCCGAATATTATAACTGGGTTAACAATGAACATTTCCACAATCATAGTACAAAGAAAGTCATTTTAATAAAGCCAAAAAATTATTATTTTTAAACCTATCGTACGTGAATTCCTAATAAGGCTTTTAACACGTTAATTAGTGCAAGTGGCCGTGGCGCAGACGTTCACGCGACGCCTTAATAACTTAAGCACAGATTGTTTGGGGTTCGAATCCGAGAAATGAATTTTATTTTTTATTTAATCTTGATTAAGTTTTGTAGTTTATTTTGACAAATGATTCGTCGTTAGTAACAATTAAAAATCGAATAGTAGCACGTGATTATTTTTGTTATTGTAAAAATTATTCATTATTTACCTTAATCCTAAAATGTTATTGAATTTGTAGCATTATTGTTGGTGATTAAAAATAATAAATAAAACTAATCTGCCGGGATTCGAACCCTAAACAATCCGTGCATTTGCGTTATTGCGCCGTGGACGCTTGCACTAACTCACGTATTAAAAGCTTTATTAGAAATTCACGTGCAATAGATTTAAAAATAATAATTTTTTGGCTTTATTAAAATGACTTTCTTTGTACTATGATTGTGGAAATGTTCATTGTTAACCCAGTTATAATATGCGGCCCTTAATTTTGAATGAAGTAGTATTAGGGAGATAATATTCACCGAAAACCGATTTTATATGTATTCTCCCTATGTCCCAATTGGCCGTGGAAACCCTGTATCTAAATTTAACGATTAAAATGTTATTAACGAAATTCTTCAGCTGATGCTTTTTCTTATCTAAATAGGCCATGCTTTCTAATTATTTGTGTGTGGATAATTATATTCTTGTAAGTTGTATTCTAATGATAAATAAAGCTGGAAATTATGTTGAAGTAATTTAAATATCCGATTAATACATTATTAAAGAGTAAGATAAAGTTCGAATGAATCATTCAAGTGATTAACAATTCGTCGAGTATTTGAATATTATTTGTTTGAATCAAAATTCGAATATCAAAATGTCGAAAAAAACCCTCTTAGTTTATAATAATAGTAATAGTAGTTTATAACGATAATAATCACCCTGTATATACTTGCAAATAATTTTAAAATGTGCTACTTATCCTCCTACATATTTGACTAAAATTTGAAACTCATAATCTTTTAGCGTTTAGACAGAAGAGACCGAGGAAATAGTCGTGACTCACCCTGTATATCACTTGAGCGGCCTACAGACGAAACTATCGTGATTGCACGACTTGTCGTACTACAAGTTCAAAATAAAGATGTAGAGACACGTCAGTCGTCAGTTTTTCCTCCACATGTAGATCGTTGAATCAACTACAATTGAATTCTTGCATGAAACCCATGCAATAAGTCCCTAAGTGACATTTTGACAAGTTTGTGTTGTGTACCTACGTCATCTGGTAAAGAATAGATAGACCAATCTATTACTAGAATTGATATTTGTTTAATAATTGTTGCAGTTTTCGATTTTTGAACCAAAGATGAGCGACAGCGAAGAAAATAGTGCACATGGTAACTTAATAAATCAAAATTTTTAATGTATATATCTAGTAACAATGTGCTAAAGTGGCAGAAGAAGATCTGAGAACTAAGAAATATAAGAAAAGGAAATCAGATCCGAATCAATGAGGAAGAGAACAGAAGAAAGCGAACTGTCAAATTGTACCAAATACCAAATTGTCATAATTATAACAGTTTGACAGGTTTTAGCTGTCAAAATACGGCTTATACAGCGTGTCCACGTCGTGTGAGTGGTGGCCTAGTTTATCTACTGACTATTTTTTTAAACATAAAGAGGAACAAATTTTGTGACAATTCACGTAACAATTTTTTGCGACTGCTTTTCTCAAAATAAAAACAGATATTTGTTGAAACTTATTTGGATTCTCTCTGTTCTTCTGGGATATTCAAAATACCGGTTGATCCCTGCTTTGCGCTCAACCTGCACAACCATCACGGAAATCCGAAATTATCTCGGAAAAGACGTCATAGTCGAAGAAGAAATACCTCCTCTGAAACCATCACAGCTATTGCAGTTTATCAAAGCTCTTTAGACTGGAGCTGGGGAGCTTTGAGAGTGGGCATACCCCAACAGCTTACAACTCATGCAAGGAGGCACTAAGTTGTTAGTTAAGTAGATTCTCATTTCAATAAGAAAGCCTGAATGACGAACGAGATTTTTGAAAACCAGCTACTCAATAGATCAAAAGCAGGTTCCTCTCAAGTTGCAGTAAACTAGGATCTGGAAGATGACGCTTTCCGAAGGAAGAAATTCTTGGAGAGCATTAGACAGCATAGAATGGTACAGTTGATGGCGTTGACGAAGAGAAGTGAAACAGTATCAAACGATGATGACTGAAGACGATATAGAATCTTAGAGAAGTTAACTTTGTCGTCGGGATCTTGAGGGTGAAGGTCTTGTACCAACCAGAGCTTGTAGTCGTGGGAGTGAAGCTTCTTCAAAATTCTATGTACTGATTCCCAGATCTTCTTCGGCAGCTCGAATTGATGCGTTAGCATTTTCTAAAATGAAAACCTAAATTATCAATTTCAAAATTAAGTTATGGTTCTTCAAAATTTCGAAAAGTTAACGTTTCAACATGTTGTTTAAGCATGTTATGAATCCTAAATTGATATCGGAAAGATCGAGTGTTCTCTGATTTTTTAAATAAATGTCTGCTATAATACGAAAATACGAAAAAAATATACAGGGTGTTGAATTTAAAATAATAAAGTAGTTTCAAATTTTTTTTTCCATATTTCCCATAAATTTCTAACGAACGATCTCGCTAAGACACCCTGTATAATAATATTTTATTGTATGAATAGCGTTTATTTATTTATTTACGTCTATTGTGCACATTATCTTCCATGTTTATAGTTTATAGCTTAATAGAATATAGAAATTAACTAACAAGGAAAGATTCCCCGGTGCCCCCTTCAATGCCCTCCCCCACATCATAAATAGTCGGTTAAAAATTTAATTTTAATAAAATCTTTGGAAAAGGGGGCACGCAGGGGACGTCCCCCTCGTAGTGAAAAGAGAGATATGTTGAGATATATTTATAAAGGTGAGACGAAGTTACGGCTTAAATATAATAATAATAATTAGTACTTAATTAATACAGCAGTTTGTATTCATCTTTGGCTTGAAAATTGAATGGAAGATTCCCAGGGGGATCGTTTTTATTTTAATTTTTTATTATTTTTTTTTTAATTCATACTATCATATCATATCATATTTTTTTGACATTTATTTTTATATATATTATAAACACCTATACACAAGTTTATCCCTTTGAAAATCGTCCCAATCACGTGATTTTTGAACTGCTATCTCCCTCTATACACGTTTTAAATGATATAATAGAAAATATTCGTTGGAGTTAAATATGCAATAATTATGTTCCCTTTATTTTTTTAAAAATTAATTAAAATTAAAAAAATTATTCAGAATAATTTATTAATTCTAATTAGTTAGATTATATATGGATTCTTTTTGTTATTTTTCTTTAGCAAATACGTCCATTTTGGACTACAATTTCTACTATAGTGTACGTATCAAATACACTTTCTTTTGTTTCATTTTTCAAGTTAAAAACTAAATTTATATTATCCTTATATTATTAAATAGTAAGGTTACGTAATATATATTTCAATTAAATTAAATTAAAAAAATAACCAAACTAATTGTGCCTGATTAATTTGAGACAGCCCCCCTTATATATATATACAATTATATATGAAATTGAGCCAATTGTGCGAAAAAAACATTTGTTTTGAATCATCCTGTTTAATGCTGACGTCTACTAATTAAAATTTACATTTTTTTTAATGTATATTTTATGCAATATTTGATCGATGTCCTATAAAAATTATTTACATAAACTTCTAATTAAAATTAAAAAAGAAATAAATTAAATTAATTACGTTATTAATTCTAATGAATCTGAATGCGATTTTTTTTTATACATGCGGTTTGTTTTTGTATTTAATTATTGTTGGTATTACTGTTAATAAATATTTATAATGATTGTTATTTTTAAATTGATTCACTCAACGAATCAATCGAATCTTAATATGAAGGCGTCTTCTTGTTTTATTAATTATTTTTAATATAAATCGACAAAATCCCCTCTACCGGAATTTCATAGAACTATTACTGTTCCTACATTCAATACGCTTTATAGGTTTGTTTATTTGTATTGCTCTAAAGTAGGTACTCCAAATCCAAAATGTGATGTCATCAGAGCAACGTCGTCTAACCAATCTTTAGATGTCATCGATCTTTATCCATACGAATCAAATCAGTCATTCTGACAGTTCACACAATATAAACGACATTATAGGCTGTAGAATTTTGCCAATTAAATTTGAACATCTTGCACTATTATTGTTTGATTGTAACAATTTTTGCACAAAACTCGTGTGTCGTACATTTTTGCTCTTATGCCAACGATGTACGATTATTATGGCATAAGAGCAAAAATGTACGTGTATAAACAATGACGATTAGATAAGAGCAAAAAACTGTATAAACAATGACGTGTGTCTAAAGATTGATTAGATGAACTGTATTGTGGGAGATTGGCTGCGAGGTCGATCTCGTCTAGAACAATTCGCGACAATATCCGGCGACGCAATGACAAGTCGTAAAACCATGAAATCAGCAGAGTTTGATAAAGTTGACAAAGGTTTATTTCTGTGGTTTACTCAAATGAGAGGAAAGGGACCCATATTACCGACAAAGTCTATGATACTTGCGAAACAGTTTCGTGATGGAAGTGAGACTTTTATAGCAAGTTGCTGATGGCTGGATAGATGGAAGAAACTGTCAGCCGATGAAGGTGAATTGACAAAGCTTAAGGAATAATGTCAAACAAAATATAGTTTAATATTTGTATCAAACAAACGCACTATATTTAGTTGGCAATACTGTATGGTATCGTTCATCAGTTACCAAGATCATATGCACCACAGAAACATTGAAGGCAGCAGAATCAGCAGATAGCCTTGCAAAAAAATGCGATTAAACTGAATGAAACCACTTTACTGTATAAAGCCATTGTACCAGATATTCTTAGAACATGCAATAAGGAAATAACTGCTTCTTGGCAAGAGGAATGGGACAGATTCACAAGATCCAAAGCGCAAGATTATGTCAAAATTTGTAACAAGGTTAACACCTTGGTTTGAGAAATGTAACCTACTTAGATCTCATATTGTTACGTTTACAAGAATACGATTCAATCACTGTCACACCCCTTTCCACCTAAACGAAATTAAGATCAAGGATTCTCCTAACTGCAGTTGTGGTAAAGTCGGTGATCTGCAACATTTATTATTTGAATGTCCAGAACAAACTAATTTTTCGAATGATCTCTACATGAAACTAATTCTTAAAGAAGACCAACCGTAAACTTTAAAATCCTTCTACTGCACAGTAGTTAGACAACTTGCTTTGCTTAATTTTGCATGCCACTATAGCTGAAGTCGAAATAGCTTATCATATTAATCTTATACATCCTTTCAGATATCCTTTCCGAATTTAAACGTGTGTGCATCAACAAAAGACAATTCTATGACTTTATATTACAAAAGTGACTGGCTGAAATGGACCAATCCGGAGGCCAATTAAATTGAGAAGAAGAAGTTCATACGCACGCTAAGATTGAGCTTACGGTGACCTTGAATGAGTCTTAGTTCAATAACCAACAAACAAAATTGCATAATCTAAAGTGATTTTTTTGATTTTTAGATTTTCATTTCGGTTAGGCTATTTGGTAGCTTTTTAGCGGTTCTAGGCATACCTACTTCTCGTTTTAATTTTGAACTTATCGCGGTTGTCACAGGTTTATACAAAATCTGAGTGGCACTGTGATCCATACTTGGTTCCACTATTTTCTGGAGGACCTATTTCAACATTTAATAGCACAAGACACACTACCGTATACTACTTTAGCAAGACTTTCCACTATTATTGTTAAAAAAATCTTTAGATATTGTGGCACCAAATCTCGACGAATCTTTCCGAAAATTTGGAGTATTGTGATAGACAACCCTTTCTTTTGATCATATTCATTATAAAGCTGCAGACAATAGTTGTGGATGAAGCTTTCCTAATACTATGGCAACCACAAGAAATAACTGCACAGGAACGGCAGTTAGAACAGTCCCAGAGTGGATTTAGATATAATAGAAGTATACAACACTATATTTCAAGATCATATAATCTATAAGAGCCAACGTTCTGCATAGCATTTGTCGATCTAAAAAGCTAGCAAGAATTTAGACAACAGAAACGTCAAATAAGATCAAGAAAAATGCTTAAAATTGTTGAAACAATTATTTTGACACCAAGGTGTCGACGCACTAATGCGCGAAAATCAACTTCGCGCACTAATGCGCGAAAGAAAATCAACTTAGCGCAGTAGTGTGCGAAAGCCCACTTAGAATGGTACCTACATATGACGTGTTAGTAATAAAAAAATATGTTTGATATTAATTATACAGGGTGCTTCATTAATAATGGGAAATATTTTAACTGGAGATATTATGTGTCAAATAATGATCATTGACGAAAAATTGTCTTATTCAAAATCGCACCGTTTTCGAGATGGTCTTCAAAGTTCCAGTGTTGTTTACATAGGAAGTATTGAAGAATAATCGAAAAATTGTCCTAAAATGACAATTCCACCAGTGACGTAGAATTTGAGTGCTGGCCTACCCGGATTTTTGCGGTTTAAACTATTTTTAGTCACAAATCCTTCCGAACTTTGTCGTTTTTCTCGAAAACTGGTTAACTGGTCTATTATGTGATGCTAATAATATGCCACATAATATCTCCAGTTAAAATATTTCCCATTATTAATGAAGCACCCTGTATATGTATATTATACTGCAGTGAACAAATATATGAATATTGTGCAGTCAGTGCCAACATGTTGATATTATAACTCATTACTTCTTGTCTTGACTATGGCTAAGGTAGTTTAATTCAGATACAATGATGTGCCTAAGATATGACGTCTAAATAACGGTAGGATTACGTAATTATTTCACAAAATAATTAATAAAAACAAGAAACACCTTTTAAATAAAAAAATTTCTATTATTAAAGATATGACGAAGAAACGATTTGTATTGCGATGATTGAATGATGTTCCATCCCGATTTTGCAAAGCTATTATTTCGTAGTTATATACACATTATTTTATCGTCGAAAAACAACAACAAAAAAGATCTCAGTGAAAAATATTTATTTTAAAATTTATCTGTGCTAATGATTAAAAAAATTAAAATCGGTATTATTAAACTTTAATAATAAATATTGTAGCTTCAATACAAACTATTTTTACTATATCATTGTATGTATTATGTATTAGTAGAATTAAAAGCGCCATCTATTAGTTTAAGTTAAACTAATTTTAAATGTTTAATATGTACACATTTAATGCTTCCACTTTTTTTTTCTTGTTAATACGTAATTATTATAAATATAATTGTTTATATATAATAAAATATTATATTATTATTATTATTATTACAAAAGGTCCACTGATAATTGTATCCATCTTGTTTTTTTATATTTTTTTTTGAATTCACAGAACGATATAATATATATTAAGTGTTAAAAGTGAGGTCGTCGCAACACTTTTAAAATGTATCCGTTCTTGGTGATGACGAGCTAAAAATATAATACAACATTATGTTGGTTTTGAGCCGAAGATAATCTCAGGTTGCGCTAAACTAAACTAAAATAATAATAAAATAAAAATCGAAAATAATAACATTATAATATATTTTTTTTTCGAATATATATATATTATATTTCATATATAATTTTTTTTAATATATTATATATAATTTAAAAAAAGAAAGCAAAAAATAAATTTAAAAACAAAAATAAAAATAATTATAATTAATAATAATAGTAAAATAACTTAAATAAAGCATCAATTCAATTTTCTTCTGGTTCTCTTTTTTTTAATCCTGATTTTTTCTACATGAACTTATTAATACGTATTATGTTCTCCTAACTAATAATAAATGCAAATCTCTATATAATTATGGCACAACGTATAAATATTTTTTATGACAATATTGTATTTTGTGCATCATCGTATTTATGCAATGTTGAGGTAATTCCATCATTTAATTATAAATATAAATTAATATTTTTGTGCCTTTTAAATTTTGTATTTTTTTCTTAATAAAAATTTAACTTTTTATTATTAAATTATAAAATATATTAGGGTAAAGTCGCAGACGGACATTTTCCATCTAAAATTTTAAAAATTATTTAAATTATGGCTTTGCCATCTCTCACTAAGATTTTGGGAGAGGGTTAACCCCATTTTTATCATGTTTTAGCAGAAAAATGACTTCACGGTTTGTTTTGGACCAAATGGTTTAGTGGAGAGAAAGTTAATGAGAGTAAAGTTGTGTTCTAAGAAGAAACCTTGATCTCGCTTTTCGTAAAGTTAGACGGGAGGAAGGATTGAATCGTACGTATGTCGGGAATTACTTTCAACTCGTACAGTCTATGCTAGAAGAAAATGAACTCTCCGACGAACTTGGTTCCATATCCAACGTCGATGAAACCGACATGCAACTTAGCAATAAAGCAGATCATGTAATAGCTAAGACGTTTTTACCATAACCTCAAGAGAAAACGAGGAAACGATGACGTGTACAGCTTGTTACAACGCCGAATGCATTTTTCTACCACCAAGTGTCTCGAATGGAAGGATTCACTACGATCTGGTTCAGAGATTGGACTAACAGGTTTAAAAATCAGTTTCTTCCTTGTAAGGGAGAGGGAGCCACATAGCTAATACTAAACGACCATACTTCCTATTATAATTTTGTCTATCTTTTGGAAACCGCAGAAGCAAATAACGTCATCTTTAAAGACTTATTACCAAACTGGAGAACTGACATATCCTCTATCAAGTGTGATTGGCTGGCATCGGTAAAGTACAGTCGATCTGTCTCACATGTATATATGAATGTTGTTGTCGGTTCGTATGAGGAGTATTCCACTTTGACTAGACCACTTTTTTTCATAAATTGAATTATAGATGGCTGAAGGAAGAAGTAGAGGGAACAATAAGCTATTGTTTCGATCTCCAACAAGTGCAAAATCTGCCTAAACTACCAATACAGGAAGCGTATTATTCATCGCAAATATCATTTTATGCATTTTGTGTGGTTAATTTAAAATGAATTTCCAAATAACTGATTTGATTCGTTGTTTAAAACGAGGAAAAAATTAAAAAAAAAACTTGGAAATACGTTTGAGCAACAAAGAACGTTTTTTGGTCGCAGATAAAGGAAAGGCCGTTTAATAAGCTTTTAGAAGAAACGTTTGGTAAGGAGTGGTATCATGAAGACAGATTTAGTTGGTACTTCGAACTTTTACCCGACCACATTACGCTACAATCAGAAGAAATTAAATTATAATTTTTATTGTATTGTTTTTAGTATTATTAGTCTTATTTTTACGTTGATTTTTAGAAGAAATAATAAAGAATTTTTATTGGAGTGTTTTTGAATATATATTTTATGAAGATGATGATGATTTGCGAAGCCATCCAGGTAAAGGTAGAGTTTCAAGGTCACGGGGATATTTTCGTGGAATCCGAGTTGGGTACCAGAACATGCTTACGCAATATTTGATCAAATCAAAGAACACAAGAAGAAGGAATGTCTTTCCGAGCAACAGCAAAAAAAAACCACCCAGAACACCATTTCACGAGAGAAAGAGACTTCGTTCGACCTCGTCTAGTTCGAATGAAGATGAAGTAGTGTAGTACGACCTTGAAAGCGACACAATTGAGAAAAATGATGATGTCACATGTCCAGGTTGTGGGGAATTATACAACAACACATTTAAGAAGGATGACGAGTGCGTCCACGAAGAAATTTACCTTAAAACGTCAAGTTGCCTGTCTGAACCCAAACCGTGCTTCCTACTTTTTGTTTTTAAACGAATTGTAGATCTTCTTCTCTTTTAATGTTGGCTAACTCACTCGACTTTACCCGACACAGCTTCCCTAATTTATTATATTTATATTTATGCTATAATTTTTTGCACGACTTCTTATATGAGGTGATTCAGTTTGGTATTCGCCATATATATTCGGAGATCAATTTATCTTTACGATGACATCTGTCAAAAAAGTGACTCAGTCAACTTTTTTTTTGACAGATGTCATTGCAAAGATAAATTGTTGATCCCATCCAATAGGCCTTGCCATCGTGTTACTTTCTTCTAAAGGTAAAAAATTTACACTTGGGCAAATACCAATCTTCATCATCTGGTATGTAATAAATAAATAATAAAAATATTATTAAAAAAAAAATTACTCAACATTGCCGATTTATTTATATATTTATTAATTTTTTTTTTGATTAGAAAATAAAAGGAAATATTTTAATTTATTCTTGTCCTAAATATTTTGGTTCCTCAAATTTTAAAATTCGATTAAAGCACAATAATGAAACTAGACATCACTACGTATAAGATCCCAATTAATTATTAATAAATCGATAGAAAGAACTACAACTGTATTAATTTAATATTATCTGGAACAATACAAATGTTCTTTCTCACTTTTTATATTTTATTTGCACTTTTACACCATTTTCCACACATTCAAAATAATAAAAAAGTTCACAAAAAGCTTTTTTTTAAACAAAAAAAATTTGAAAAAACAAAGAACACTTCTCGCTTATGATATACATATTTTTGTTTTAATTTTATCATTGTTGGTTGGTTTTGCCACCTTACATTGTCGCATTCTAAACTTTGGTAGTGATTACGTTTTTATAATTAATCTATATTATTAATATAATACGGGCTCATTTTTTTAAATTAATTTTTATAATTTTGTGATATTGCCACAGTAATTAATAATTTTTATTATTAACTTGTTTTATTATTAACAGGCAAAAGTGTGTAACCAAACTCTCAAACGTAATTATACTTTATTTGAAAGCTTCCGATTACAATAAAACCTTTCTTTTAATCTTAATTTCCAGTTTAACCGAGAGTACAAGTTTTACTCAGTTCGAAACGACACCCCATTTTTTGCGGAGATAAGTCTAAGATACCTAAAAAATCGATCTAAAAAGTGCTATTTCTAGGTTATGTTTCGCTACTGTTTTGACATTTCTTTTTACGAAATATCGAGCGGCAATTTTAAAAAACGTCATTCAGGAATATAAAAATAATTATTTTTTATTTTGCAGTATCTTTTAATTATTGTTTTTATATTCCTGAACGACGTTTTTTAAAATTGCCGCTCGATATTTCGTAATTCTGATTGGATCTCAACTAAAAATCCTCGCAGAAATGTCAAAACACTAGCGAAACATAACCTAGAAATAGCAGTTTTTAGATCGATTTTTAGGTATCTTAGAACTCAATAACCTCTCGCAACTGACATTTCATTTCAACAAGAAAACATAACCTATAAAAAAGTTTGACATTTAAGCGAAATAATACTCCTGTGATCCTGTGATTTTTGCCTTACACAATTTTACCCAATAAAAATGACATTGAAGTGACAGATATCACATCATCGATTTTATAGCAGTGAAATATTAACATATATCTAAAATAAAAAGGGGAAAGGACATAGGAAAATTTGGTTAAAAACGAAGATAAATATAGCGTTAAGTTGGGTGATATTACTAAATAATAAATTAACAAAAAAAAAAAAACTATAACAATAACATTTTGTGCTTATTTCCATATCCTGATTTGTTTCTTTACCTGTTTATATATTTTTTTATATTCTGTTGTATTATATTATATAATATATATAATATTTCATTTAATTTTTTTTTTGGTTTTTAACGTTAATCTATATAATGTTATGTATAAGAAAGTGGTACAACACTCGTGAAACGTGTGACGCGACGATGACGACAATACATGACGCTCATCTTTTAGATTTTTTTTTGTTTTATTTTTAATTTCTCTAAATACGTGTATATCTGTTTTTTGGTTTCTATTTTATCTTCTTTTGTTTTTATTTTTAATTCTGTAATTTTTTTTTTGGTTTGTTTGTTTTTTGTATTTTTCTTTAGTAGAGGCCGCAGTTTCTCAGATTGTTGGCTATGATAACGTCGGTGACGGCGTCGAAGACGAATTGAATGTTGTGTGTGTCCGTTGCGCACGTCATATGGCAGTAGATTTCTTTGGTTGTTGATTTGTTTTTCGCTTCGAATTGCGCCTGGATGTACGCCGCAGCTTCGCCGTACTCTTGGGCCCTAAACATAGAAAAATTTATCGTGATGTGTGTGTTTATAATGTTAAAAAAATGTTGGGAGCAAAATGCAATAAATGAAATTTTGGCCCCCCAAATATGGGGTTTAGTAAACGGAAGGAGATTCTAATCTTCTGATTCTTAAACTGTGCAAAATATAATACACGAGAAATTTTGGCCCCCAATGTGGGGTTTAGCAAATGGAAAGAGATTCTAGTCGTCTGATTTTCAAACTGTGCAAAATGCAATAAACGAAATTTTGGCCCCCCAAATATGGGGTTTAGTAAATGGAAGAAGATTCTAGTCTTCTGATTCTTAAACTGTGCAAAATGCAATATACGAAATTTTGGCCCCAAATGTGGGGTTTAGCAATTGGAAGGAGATTCTCGTCTTCTGATCCTTAAATTGTGCAAAATTCAATATACGAAATTTTGGCCCCAAATGTGGGGTTTAGCAAATATAAGGAGATTCTAGTCTTCTGATTCTTAAAACTGTGCAAAATATAATATACGAAATTTTGGCCCCAAATATGGGGTCTAGCAAATGGAAGGAGATTCCAGTTTTCTGATTTTTAAAACTGTGCAAAATGCAATATACAAAATTTCGCCCCTCCCTCCCCCCGCCCCATTGTAGGGTAAAGCAAATGAAAGGAGATTCTTAGTCTTCTGATTCTTAAAGTGTGCAAAATGCAAAATATGAAATTTTGGCCCCCAATGTGGGGTATAGCAAATGAAAGAAGATTCTTAAACTGTGCAAAATGCAGTATACGAAATTTTGGCCCCCAATGTGCGGTTTAACAATATATGTATACGAATTTTTGGCCCCCAATGTGGGGTTTAGCAAATGGAAGGAGATTCTAGTCTTCTTATTCTTAAACTGTGCAAAATGCAATATAGGAAATTTTGGCCTCCCATTGTGGCGTTTAGCAAATAGAAAGAGATTCTAGTCTTCTGATTCTTAAACTGTGCAAAATGTAATATACGAAATTTTGGCCCCAAATGTGTGGTTTAGCAAATGGAAGGAGATTCTAGTCTTCTGATTTTTAAAACTGTGCAAAATGCAATATACGAAATTTTGGCCCCCTAAATGTGGGCTTTAGCAAATGGAAGGAGATTCTATAATAGTCTTCGGATTCTTAAACTGTGTAAAATGTAACATACGAAATATTGCCCTCTCCGCCCCCTCCTCCATTGTGGGGTAAAGCAAATGGAAGAAGATTCCTAGTCTTCTGATTCTTAAAGTGTGTAAAATGCAACATACGAAATTTTGGCCCTCAATATGGGGTATAGCAAATGGAAGAAGATTCTTAAACTGTGCAAAATGCAATATACGAATTTTTGGCCCCAAATTTGGGGTTTAGCAAATGGAAGGAGATTTTAGTCTTCTGATTTTGAAAACTGTGCAAAATGCAATATATGAAATTTTGGCCCCCCATTGTGGGCCTTAGCAAATGGAGAGATTCTAGTCGTCTGATTCTTAAACTGTGCAAAATGCAATATAGGCAATTTTGCCCTCCCCCCTCTCCCATTGTGGGGTTAGCATATGGAAGGAGATTCTAGTCTTCTGATTCTAAAACTGTTCAAAATACAATATGTATACGATTTTTTTGGCTCCTAATATAAGGTTTAGCAAATAGAAGGAGAGTCTAGTCTTCTGGCTCTTAAAATGTGCAAAATGCAATATACGAAATTTTGGCTCCCATATGTGAGGTTTAGCTAATGGAAGGAGGAGATTCTAATAGTCTTTGATTCTTAAATTGTACAAAATGCAATGTGTATACGAATTTTTGGCCCCCAATGTGGGGTTTAGCAAATGGAAGGAGACTCTAGTTTTCTAATTTTTAAAACTGTGCAAATGCAATATACGAAATGTTGGCCCCCCAATGTGGGATTTAGCAAATAGAAGGAGATTCTAGTCTTCTGATTCTTACAACTGTCTAAAATGCAATATTCGAAATTTTGGCCCCCAATGTGGGGATTAGCAAATGGAAGGAGATTCTAGTCTTCTGATTTTTAAAACTGTGCAAAATGCAATATATGAAATTTTGGCCCCTATTTGCGGGGTTTAGCAAATAGAACGAGATTCTAGGCTTCTGATTCTTAAACTGTGCAAAATGCAATGTGTATACGAATTGTTGGCTCCCAATGTGGGGTTTAGCTAATGGAAGGAGGAGATTCTAATAGTCTTCTGATTCTTAAATTGTACAAAATGCAATGTGTATACGAATTGTTGGCTCCCAATGTGGGGTTTAGCTAATGGAAGGAGGAGATTCTAATAGTCTTCTGATTCTTAAATTGTACAAAATGCAATGTGTATACGAATTGTTGGCTCCCAATGTGGGGTTTAGCAAATGGAAGGAGATTCTAGTCTTCTGATTTTTAGAACTGCCTAAAATGCAATATTCGAAATTTTGGCCCCCAATGTGGGGTTTAGCAAATAGAACGAGATTCTAGTCTTCTGATTCTTAAACTGTGCAAAATGCAATATAGGAAATGTTGGCCCCCCAATGTGGGGTTTAGCAAATAGAAGGAGATTCTAGTCTAACTTAGTACATGCTGATTGCAATTAGCGATTTTGATTTTTAAACTCTCTGATTTTATATCAAAGCGATGTAACAACATTTTGGCGTCCAACGTGGGGGGCCTAACAAAAAAAAAGTGGCTTAGCATGCAGGGAGGAGTTGGCTCAGAAATTGTTTGAAATTTCGGTCAGAAATTTTAAAATTTTTGTCTTTAGCTCAGGAATATTTGTCTCCTGCTGAAGGATTGTCAAATTCAGGTATTTCTAGGTCGCTTCTGTTGTCCTTGTTGAGATTCCCTCGAGTTGTGGATTTTAGAACTCGAAAATGACAGATCCTTATTTAATAAACTTGTAAGGACAGTGAGAATGCCTCATCTTCATCTTGTATTCCATGAAATGTCCATAGAAATAAGAAGTTAATTGTAATTCAAGATAACTTACCTGCATATTCTGGAAAGCATATCGTTAACGGAGATTTCCTAATTTTCTCCTCGAAGAGATCTTTCTTGTTGAGGAAGAGGATGATGGAGGTGTCTGTGAACCATTTATTGTTACAAATCGAGTCGAACAATTTCAGACTTTCTTGCATTCGATTCTAAAACGAGAAAAAATCGTCCAATTAAAATTCATTACTTTGGTAGAGATTATTGCGTTAATTTAAGGACATATTACGTCTAATTCAAACACGCCGACGATTCGAATAACGAAACACGAGCGTGTTCGTCGAAGATAACACGTCGTACAACATTACTCCCTTACAAAGTTAGTGTATGGTTGCGCGAAGTTATATTATGCCGTACGAGCAGTCTCAAGTTTCAAAACGCGCCAACAACAACAACTACCACGGAAGAAGAAAAAGGAGGAAGAGGAGGAGGAGGAGGAAAAAAAGTAGATGAGTAGGGAAGTAGCTCGAGCCAAGATAAGGAATGTTGAAGCTTTGCTTGTCGAGATAAATAGGTCTGAATCGATTCCTCCAGACTTCCACTACTCTACGACTTATCTAGATGTGTCATCGTTATTTTATTTTTATATCTCTACAGATAGATGGCGCACATGTAATTGTATGTATTTTTTTCCTGACGTAATGGTATCTCATATATTTTCTTATTAAGGTTTTTTTTGCCCCCGTTGACGTGGGTCGAATGAGACGAGATGAGATTAATTTGGATTTGGTTTCTACGAAAGAGCGTTTGTATCGGTTTACTTTGTCTGGTCTGTAAATTACGGCGGAGTTTGAGTTTGTTTTTATATTAGGGTGGAGTTGGGGAAAGAGTTCACATTTTAGATTAATATTTGATGCACCTCAGAGATACATCGTCACTCTTTTGTTTCATAGAAGAGTAGATAACATAAAAATACGCCCTCGTAGTTTCATCCGATGTTAGAACCTCATAATACACCACACCTTTCTGATCCCACCAAATACGCAGCATCACCTTCGAACCATGGATATTCAGCTTTGGAATCGATGTGCCGGGGGTTGGCCGGTCTTCCGACACGATGCGGATTGTACCGCTGAAGCTACATTTCAGGCAAGCAAAGTCCCCTTTCGATATCTCTTGGTTTCAGTTCACATGGAAGCCAAAGGCACTCCCAAAGATTCAGCAAAAGCTCCTTTTGAGTTTGATAGAATTTTCGTCCAATTCAGCGTCTTCAATCGTTGTTAGTCTCCTCCACCACCTTTGAACCGTCTAAACCAAAATTCACAAGTCGAAAGTCTTGTCTAGAAGCTCTGTTCATAAACACTCTTTCTTTGAAATATCCTTCTAAAATCAAGCCAGAGGCTGTGATATCTCTGCCTTCAGTTTATCAAATAATCCACCCAACCCCTCCATCCAGCCCCGTCCTGGCTCTCTGTCATCTGTCTATTGTCCCTCTATCTATTCTATCATCTGTCTGTGCTTTCTCCGTGTCTTCCTTACCTGCTCTATTCTCCTATATAAATAGATACCAACCCCTCCAAAATCAATCATCCCTACTCTCACTCTTCCCTCCACTGTCTCCAACGTCCCTCTGTCTGTGCCTCATCAAAAAAACAATCGTTCAATCGAGCTCAATCGATAACCTTTCCGGCTGATTGATTGAGCCTTTTCCAATCCACTGTTTGGACTTTTATTTCGTCTTAGGAATGTACTGATGCATCCAAGTTTTATCTGCAGTTATAAATCGCCGCAAACATCTAAAAATGTTGAAAGCGCTGCACCCAAAGCACATCCAATTTTTCATTCGTTATGTGACAAACCAGCCGTTCAAGAGTCTCTACCTTCCAGTTGTTTATAGGAGTCAAAATAAGGCCTGGGTAACCAAAGAATTGTTTCACTTGCTGACTATTTTCTGTCTGCCAATTGTAAGCCTTTGATCCAACCACTGGATCAAAATGCAATGAAAAAACAATTCCAAAAAGAAGATTTTACTTAATGTGATAAGTCGAGAAGCGAACATTTCTGAAGTTTCAAAACAATTGAATATCATATGCTTGGAATGAAGTAGGAGAACGAGGCATTAAAGCATCTTGGAAAAACTTGTGGCCTACCATTACCGAAGATGACGAGAGTTGAGAAGAAAACTCATCAAACGAAGAAGTGATTGCATCGTCAAATCTGAAGATGTTCTAGATATTTGTATTAAATGGACTCAAGAAAATGGAATGGCATTGTTCGAAACTTGAGTAATTTGAATGACATGTTTGTTGATTTAAAAATACAAATACAATTAGCCCAAAATTCTGTTGTTTGACTCAATTTGGTTGGAGTTTTGTAGTGGCAGATTAGCGAGAAAGTACTGTATTTGCTTTGAATTTGTTTGAAAATCTATATAATTTGGATGAAATGTCTACGACAATCGTTCGCAGCTCACCTAAAGTAGTTGCACAAAAAAGGACTTAAGCATCTGCATCAGCGCAAGTAAGTAAGGGGGCACCTTGAGCACCCTCCACCAAGAGTACTGGTGGAGGGTGTCACACGTGAAGCGGTCGTCAGTAGTTCCAAAACAACCTATCTAGTTTTGAGGTGGTTTTGACCTGGTTTTGGAAACAGACTGGCTGGTTTTGACCTGGTTTTCGTTGGTTTTGAGCTGGTTTTGGAATGAAGTACCCATAGCCTCTGCTATTTCTCTAATCTTGATTCAATGGTCGTCCAGTACCATTTGGTGAACATATTCGATGTTAATCGAATGTAGACTTTCACGGCCACTGTTCCATAAAGATGTATCTTTCTATCAATACCCGAAAGATACATCTTTATATTCGATGTTATCGGTGGTGGTTGCAATTTTTGGCCGTCTCGAATCCTCATCATCAGTTAAGCTAGTACGACAACGTTTAAATTCAGCACCCATCTTTACACGGTGGCAAATGATGGGGTGAAGTCCTCGTGAACAGTATCCAACTTAATTTTGTATTGGCTTTCAATTGCAAGCAATAACTGAGTGTCCAAAATGATCTTGATTCTTCAGAAGTGAAGTGAACTTCTGCAGAAGATCAGTGAACTTCACTTCTGAAGAAGATCACGACAAGTTGATCGAAACGTCAAGTACCACAACTTTTCTACACGGCAGAGAACCCGAGAACCGAAGAGCAGCCATCAACAACGGCCGTGAAAGCCTGAAGACTACATTAATGCTTTGATGTAAAATTTCTGCCATGTTGTGATGTAAATGCTGTAATGTCTTCAAAAGAGGCCGCAAGAACCTGGCCAAAAAGCCAGAAATGCAATGCCAAATTTGAACTAAATGCTCGTTAGGCTGCTTGCAAGAAGGACAATAGAGTTTGCAAACAGCTGATACTTAAGTTTATTGTAAAGACAGCAAGAGTGTCTTCCTCCATGGCAAGAATATACATAGTTGCATTTTTTTTTAATTTGCCATTAGCAATGTACAAAAAAAAAATCAAGAAGTTAACACTCACCGTCGTTTCATCTTCGTGCAAAACTTGGTCGTACTCACTCATTGCAACACAAAATATTATCGCTGTTACATCTTCGAAACAGTGAATCCATTTTTTCCTCTCCGATCGTTGGCCGCCAACATCAAATAATCTACGACAAAAAAATTCAAATTTTTAAACTTCAAAATTTCCCTCCCGATTATTTTTTTACGAATTTAGTTCCGCAAATTACCGCTAGATGGTGCAAGTGTTGCTTATAATATGTCAAAAAATGACATTTTAAATGATCCGGTTATACGTTTTCTATTATACCGGAAAAAGCTAATGAATACAAAGATTAAACTTCGTTCCTTTAACAATGGAGATAAAATTTCTAAACTAAAGATTACAAAGCCGGGGCTAATTAATGAATCTGAACTTGCGAGAGAGGAAATTGCAAACCGCATAATTTCGTGTTTAGCGCTTTCGAGATAAAGTTCTTGTTTGTGTTTCGTAAAGATTTCAATTTATATATAAATGATCGATTATATAATAGTATGGACTTACTTGAAATTGAGATTTTTGAACGAAAAATGTACTTCTACGATGCCTGTGGTTTTTACACGGGTCCTTAAGATATCTTGTTCTGTGGGTTGATAGTCTTTTGCTCCTAATCGATCTAAGTCATCGAGAAAACTGAAAAAGATATAAGAGTCAAATTATATTCTGTATCAGATTAAAACAAAAAAAAAAAACACTTTGCTATTAATTATAATTGATTAACTTGGAATTTCAATAATTTTATTCCACATTCTATTGGTTTTCTATTGGTTGCACTTTCATGAACTCGGAGCGAATATTGTGCTCCACTGGCAATGTTCAGACATTGTTTTTAAAAATTTTGTATTCTACCTGGCAACTGGCACTGAAAGAGTTTGCACTGAGTTCGAGATTTATTGCACTCATCTTTATAATTAGTTTCGTCCAGTTCAAATATGGCGTCCAATAATAAAGTCTTCTTGACAATCATAAATGAATGATTACAAGATAGTTCTTCATATTCTAGTGAAAATGAACAAATAATGAAAATGCTATTAAAAAGAAAGCGATTGAAAAATGAATTATTTAGATGTAATAAATGGTTATTCTAATGAAGTAAGTATTATATGTAATATATAGATATCAAGATATCTGCTGAGGCCCCCCAGCTCTCCGGCCTGACAAATATGACCATCGCGGAAAACTAACTCGCAAATGTGCGGTTATGATGGGCTAGACATAGCCCACGTATTTGAGGATGCAAAAAAAAATCGAGAATTTATTTATTACCTGAATTCGTCCTTCGGAACTTTGATTAGTAACGTGTGCAACAAAAAAAGAAAAATATTCCAAATATAGGAAAATGAAATAAAAAATTATTGGGAAACGAGACGAAATTAAATTTGAAATAATGATATTGATCCGAAAGGGAAACGAGGCGGTGGATGAGCTGGCCAGACGAAGTTCGTTATAGGAGTTGGCCCTTCCTTCGGCATCACTAAATCGCAAATTAAAAAGTCCATCTACAAATGGACATCTAACAGATCCAATGAATGGTGGAAAAGATCACCAGGACAAAGACAGACCTGAGTTTATTGAAGATCTACTGAGTAAAGACAGGAAGACTGTCAAGGTGAAGGGACCTAACGAGGACAAGGTTTCTAGAAATGGGTGGTAGAGAATCCTACAGCTAACGGCTACATAAAAGAGCCGCTCTCAAAAATGATAGGCCTAATCGAGAAAGCAAAATTAGAGAGCGTCCTCTAGGATAAAACGGGATCACAATAGACCTGCAAAGGTCGCGGTGAAACAGGTTCGCATGGCCACCCCATTCCTAATCTAATCTAATCTAATGATATTGCTCCAAACGGCCAAGATACGGAAATGAAAAATATAGTGTCCCTTCTCTACGCACGACTTCGTGAAAAGGGGGAAGGCATGCGCGTCTTCTACTTGCCTCTACATGAAGTAGTGTAAAAAAATAAATAAAAAAAAGTTATTTACATGAATTAAATAAAAGAAAATGGGACCCCTGCTCAGCGGTATCATTACAAAGTCGTGGTTTTTTAACAACATGAAATCAAGTTTTCGAAGTGACCGCCTCTAGAAACTGCTTGAAGTGTGGCCTGCGGAATTGCTTCTATTCGTTGACGTATTGCCATTTCAAGGTCATTCAGGGATTGTGGAAAATCCTGCCACGGGAACAAAATATTTTCAAGAATTTTATAATAGTTTTGCGAAGCAACCAATGTCTTCAATTTGGCTTGTACACATAGCCAGCTAGATGGAGATGTGTCTCACCTGACCATCACACTCTTTCCATGGGCGTGCGCGTTGCCATTCTCAAGGCCTTCGATCAATTCATTCGCGAACTCGTATCGTCGTTCCATATCAAACTGTCCAACCAATCAATCTAAATATTGTATGATTCCAACTGCAGATCAAGCTTTAGGATACGCCTTAATGTAGTACGGAGTGTTGCAAGTTCTTGAGATGCTCTCGAGGTCGAAATTGAAGGTTGAAGTGAAAGCTGCTCCCGTACTTGTTCTATGATTACTCGGACGATCTTTTGACGTTTGACGAATTCTTAAATTGTCGCAGTAGATAGATAGAGATAGATAATTAAACGGAATGGCTATGTGACTTCTTGTTACTGCGACCTATACATCTATTGTAGCTCCCTATTATCTAGACCGCCTGGTCCAGCTTAGCGTTTTTTATGAGTCTTGCCGACTAACCTGGCAAGGCTAGCATGTAGCATTCATGTAGCTTGTCCTGTCTGGATATGGTTCACCAATGCACTCTAGCCTCAACCTGGCTAGTCCCCGCATTGGCACAGGATATGCTGCAAGGTCTCTTCTTCTGTCTGACACATTCTGCACATGGCATCTGCCGCCAGACCAATGCTTATTGAGTCTGTTATGTCCTGTTAAAAGGCCTACTACCAGCCTGACCATTCTCCTATCTTTGTTCAGAAAGTATATTTAGCCATGATGAATTCTTTAACCTGCCGCTGTCGGCCATTCGAAGGATTTATTAGCCGACCATTTCTCCATGGTTTCGCCTATTACCCTTTTCGTGGTTCCACACGATGGTATATGTCCAATGAGTGGCCTAGACGTTCCTTCTTTGGCCAGGGCATCAGCCTTCTCATTTCCTTTAATACTTTCGTGTCCCGATACTCAAGCTAGGTCACCTTGCTGTGCGATCCTAGTTCATTTAGGGCGCATGCGCCGTTCCATATCAGCTTTTATGTGATCTTTTGTAGAATCAAGCGCTTTTATCACAGCTTAATTATCAGTGAAGATAGCTATGGGCTTTTGTTCTGTCCCTTACCTTAATATTTCTCTGACACAGTGATGAATATCAACTGTTTCTGCTTGCAAAACATCAGTTTCCTTCGATAGACTTAGGCTGACTTATGTTCTTAGCTTAAATCCGAGTATTCCGACTCCTACACCTTGTTCCGTTTTCGAGCCGTCTGTGTAGTGAGGCTTTAAGGGGAGAACCGCCTTTCCATTGTTCTCGTTCTGGTATTATGGTTTTATATTTTTGGTTGAAGTTGTATTTTGGAACCATTAGGTCTGTAGGTAAACAGGTTACCTCCCCGGTTTTTAGTTGTTTGATCAACTTCTGATAAATTCTCCCATGTATGTGTGTGATGGGTGTTTGATTTTGTATCACCCTGTACGTGACAGACCTTGCTTGGTGGTAAGTTTAATAAGACTTCGATAGCCGATTTTGGAGTAGTTCTCACGGTCCCCGTGATGCACATGCAGGCATGCATGCTAGCCTTTGTACACCATTTAGAAGCCTTTCTACTCCGGCCTGTTGGCTCTTTGGCCACCGCACTACACCACACATTGACGCAGTAATAAACGAACAAACATGAAAACAACCATCAAACAAGTATCAAGTTTTCAAAATTTGTTTTTTACTTGTCTGTAGTTATCGCACGATTCTCCACTTTTTAAACCAACACATTAAACACATTATTCTGTGAGATATACATACGAGTACACACGCATATTGTTTTCGCTTACTTTATCATTTTGTTTGTGCTGTTGGTTCAAGTCATTTAAATTTGAAATTAATATCATTTTGTAGTGTTTTTTTCGTGCTTTCTAAATCAGTTATTTACTTCTTGATACAACTACTACAATTACTATATTTGCTCTTTCTTTGTTGGTAAGTCAACATTATTGAACGTATAATCTTTGCACTGTTTTTACTTCTCATTTTTTATTTGATTTTTATTTCGTAGTTTTTCCTTTGTAAACTGTACGAGATTTCCTATCCGTTGCCTCTTTAACCTTGTGTTTGTTATCTACTAAAGTCGCTATAATAGGCACTTCAGCGCGAAGCGTGTGTCCCTGTTTTTTTTTCCTGATTTTTCCTCTTTATTTTCACAATGCTCAATTGCTTCTGTTGCAATAAACCATCTGAACCACATATGACCGTCGAGTGCTGCACTTGTAATAAACCTTTTAGAATAGAATGTGTGGATATTTCTAAAAGCGAAGCTCGAAAGATTCATTTAAACACTGGTCTGACGTGGTCCTGTACGGACTGCGCGAAAATGGGTAGTGATTTGAGCGGTCTAAAGGCTTCTATCGCTGCGTTGCGTGAAGAAATTAAGACACTGAAGAGCACAATAGTCAATCAACCCGCGTCTGAGGGGAATCTGTTGGATGCTGAAAAAATTATAAATGAAATTTCTGAACGTGATAAGCGCCGCTGTAATGTTGTTATATATGGGTGCAGGGAGACCGTTACTTCGTCGAATAAAGATCAGCTCGCCTTGGATTCTACATTTGTTGCAGAATTGTGTGCTTCTTTGCAACTGAATGAATCTGGTTTGATGCCTGCCCGATTGGGAAAGTTTGATGCGTCGCAAACCAACCGTCGTCGACCAATCAAGATAACACTGGCTTCAGAGACTGCAGTTTTCACCGCTTTACGGAATTTTAAGAAAATTAGAACTGATTCTAGATATAAAGGTTTGTCAATGTTTCGTGATCGTACTCCGATGCAAATGCAGATACACAGAAATACCAGAAATGAGTTGGCGGATCGTTTGAAAAATGGTGAATCGAACCTCATGATTAAGTACCGAAATGGTATTCCACATATAGTCTCTTCTTTAAACTGAATCACCCCAACAGATCTCCGGTATCCTTAAACCTGTATTACCAAAACGCTCGCGGTCTCTGCTCCAAAACTCATGCTTTTTATACTAGCGCTTGTGAATTTTCATTCGATATAGTGATTATCACTGAAACGTGGCTAAATACTTCAATATCCTCTTCAGAACTTTTTCCCGACTCATATACTGTTGTGCGGTGTGATAGACAATTTGATCGAATTAGTAGGAGTAAAGGAGGTGGTGTTTTAATAGCTCTAAGGCAAGATATTGTTTGCCTTACTTTAGATACCTCTGATTTGTCAAATATCGTACCATCCATAGATGTAGTAATCTGCCATTGCTTTGTTGGTTCCTTTGCATTTTATATCGGTGCAGTTTATATACCTCCTAACACCACGCTAACTGATCTTGAACTCTTTACGGACGCCCTTGAAGTTTTGCTTCTAGATGTCCCAATTCTGCTTATCGGTGATTTCAACCTTCCACAGTACATCGACCCTGGTTCCTCATGTCCAAGAACGCATGTGTTACGTACTTTTTGTAGCTTGATGGATTTTCGACAATATAACACTATACGTAACATCAACAACCGGGTTTTAGATTTAGTATTCTGTAACATCAATAATTGTCAAGTAGCTGTGCAACAGGAAATATTGCCATTTGTGCCTATTGATTCTTTTCATCCACCAATTTCTATAGTAATAGATATCGAATATGAAGCCCGTACTGTTGAATTTCCGTCTGCCTCTAATGCTAGATTTAACTATCGCAGAGCTAACTTTAATCAACTTTATTATGAGCTCGCCAATACTGACTGGTCATATCTTGAGCAATATATGGAAGTCAATGAAGCCGTTAAGAAATTTTATGAAACTTTTGTCCTTATTTGTGAAAAGTCTGTTCCTCTTTATAGAACATCTACGAGATCTTACCCTCCATGGTTTACTGCAGCTATAATATCTGCGCTGAAAACTAAGGAATATTACAGGCGCAAGTGGAAAAGCACGAAGAGTCTGTTTTATGCTAATGAATTTAAACGTCTTCGAATTATCTGCAAAGATCAAATATCCGTGGCCTACAACTGTTATTTGGAAAAAGTCGGTCAATCAATCAAAAATAATCCTAGAGAACTCTTTAAATTCATCAACCATAAAAAGGGTAAAACAAGAATTCCCGGTACTTTGATCCATAACAATATTACCCTTGAGTCTCCGAAAGACATTGTTAATGCGTTTGCTGATATTTTCTCGCAAACTCAAATTAATAGTTCAATAACCGATCTACCTGATGTTGTTTCAAACAAATTACCCTTTAACCTGTTGGCAGTATCTGATGAAGAACTTATAAAAATTATGGCTACTTTTCCCAGTAATTACACCGCTGGCGATGACTGTGTCCCTAATCTAATAATACGTGATCCACGATATGTTCTTGCTAAACCCTTAAGAATTATTATAAACCTAGCTATCAAGTCAGCTACCTTTCCTGACCGATGGAAGCGGGCAAGAATTAGTTCTGTTTTCAAAAAAGGAAATGAGTCAATATTGAAGAACTATAGGCCAATATCAATCTTAAACAATTTCTCCAAAGTGTTTGAACAGGTAATTTATTCTTCCTTAATAACAAATATTTCCAAGTACATATCCCCTCATCAGCATGGCTTTCTTCCTGGTCGATCGACAGTAACTAACCTAGTATCAATTACGCAATATATTTCTCAGCATTTAGATAGGCATGGTCAAGTGGATGTCATTTACACTGACCTTTCTGCTGCCTTTGATTCAATTGATCACGGACTGCTTTTACTCAAGCTTAGTGCACTAGGAATGTGCCCAAATTTTATTAAATTAATCGCTTCCTATCTCCGCAATCGGCTTAACTATGTACAATACAATGGATTTTGTTCCACTGAATTTGTCTCCACTTCAGGCGTCCCTCAAGGGTCTAATCTTGGCCCTTTGCTATTTCTAATCTATGTAAATGATTTGCTTGATATGTTTGAATGCCCCGTTTTGGCTTATGCGGATGATATAAAGATCTACAATGCCGTTTCTTCCGACCAGGATATTACCAACCTGCAGTACAATCTAGACACTTTTGTTGAATGGTGCTCTGCAAACAAATTAAAGATCAACATTTCTAAATGCTGCTCGGTTACTTATACACGCAAGCGTAAAGTAGTGCACTCCGTCTATTCAATAAACAGTCAACCTATTACTAAATCTCAAAATTTCTATGATCTGGGAGTACTTTTTGATGCCGAACTCAGATTCAGTGCTCATATTGACGCTCTTTGTTCTTCCACGTCACGCAAACTTGGATTTATAATGCGAACATCTAAATACTTTATGGATCCTGAACTTCTCAAGTCGCTGTTTTTTGCATTTGTTGTAAGTAGTTTAGAGTACGCTTCTCCTGTCTGGTCACCTTACTATTTATGTTACCAGCTTCACATAGAACGACTGCAACGCAAATTTTTGAAATACCTTTCATTTAAGCTGGATGGATTCTTTCCACCTAGGGGTATAGATTATGGGCAGTTGCTTGGAAGACACAATTTTCAATCTTTATCATCACGACGTGATGCGCATGGCGCTCGTTTTGTTTGGAAATTGGTGCGTGGGATGGTTGACAGCTCATTTTTATTGTCACAGCTTAATTTTCATGTTCCGCGCCAGTCATGTAGATATAACTCTTCTCTATCTGTTCCTTGTTCTAGGACAAATCTTTCAGTTAATTCACCTCTATACCGCATGGCCCGACTGTCTAATTTAACCCACGACGATATTTTTCTTTAAGTTTTTTTTTTTTTCTCTTAATGTTATTATTTCATGGATATGTATATAGTACACATTTTGTATTTGATGTTAATTTTATTTTTCATTGCTTTGTTGTTCTACATATCTATCTTTGTAGTAGTTTTAGTTTAGTTTGGCTTTTGAATTATTATTTACCTATTCATAAGTATTCTTTTTGTATTATGTGTGTATAATGTATTAAAATGTTTATTATGTTACCCTGTAAATGGTTTCTGTTGGGTAATAAAATACTATTATTATTATTATTATTATTATTATTAAATGGCCAACCCTGTATATGTTTATTAGACACTTTATAGTGGGAGGGGACAAGTGAGAGTTACCTCCACCAGCATTATTTTTTAACAAAGAACATTTTGCCAAATGGATTTGGCAATTTACATTCCAACAACACAGCAATCGAAGCTCAAAGAAACAAGTGTTGGGTTGCTTTTATGAATGTTTTGTATCTGACGACCTTACACAAGTCGACGTGAGTGTGGGAGGAACAAACTTTTCAAGTTTTGCAAAATCATCAATTAAAAATCGATTGTGTACACTTACTATTTCGCTGAATCGTTTAATTGATACTCGTTGGATCTACCGAAACATTCTTGGACCCCCGAATCGGCCCACAGTCTCTTCATAGCAGCCAGCAGTTCTTCCGAAAACGGTTCCGTATCTTCCATCCGTTGGATGACGTCGAATACCATTTTACCATCCATCTAGAATCAATTTAAATATAAATTAGAATCAACGTGTTCTTGTCGACAAATTATAAAGTCCAACGGAGAAAAAAAAAGAGGTAGGTAGATATTTTTATAAAAAGATCTTAAATCTTTCAGGAGATTTATATTATAGTCTATATAAGTACTGCAAAGCGTAGCAGACACCTCATCCTGAGTCTTTTTAATGTTTCAAATAGATGACGCGCAAGACTAAATTTAATTTACAGCTTTACGAGTATATATTTGAAATTAAGAAAGGTTTTATTGTAAACGTTTAGATTAATAATGTAAATTTGCGATTTTTTTAACAATCCCGTTTGATCTAATAAAATTAAAGGGAACTTAACATATGAAACGTTAGCCTCGGTACTCTAATTAATTTTTCGAAGCTAGGTGCGTCTAAATTAAATTATATTCAATTAAACAAGGTTCACGTGAAAAGTTATCCGCGAACGAGCGCATCCTGTTCGTATTCGCCGGACATTAGCACAGATATTAGATAGAAAAATGCTCTACACTGCCGTGCGATCCGATAATCTGTGGCGTACCGACATCAGGGCCTAAAATAACAAATATTAACCCAGAAATATATCGAATATATTTCGGGAAAATAAATATTTAGAAAAGTCGATGTGTGTAGATTGGAATGGATGCGCGTAAATGTGGAAAGTCGTATGTATTAATGCATGAGCTGTTTGATTGATGAAACGACTTAGAATGACTATTTACATACACTAGTTATCATAAATATGTGCCCGACTCTTCTACACTCTTTTTCGACGTACTCTTTGTGTTACCTGTATGACATGTAATTGTATATTACATTAATTCATTGATAGTAGATCAAGTGTTTTTATGTTAAGCAGAGCGTAGTTAAATTGAAGTAGTGATATAAAATACAACAACGAAGAGTTTTTAGATAGGATGAGTGAAAACAATATACAATGTCCCATTGAACAACTAAATGACAACAATTATTTCCTTTGGTCTGCAAGAATAGAATGTGAACTACGAGGAAGATGTTTATGGAAGGACATAATGGATAAAGATGAACCGCCAAAAGGAAAAATAGGAGAAGAAGATTTTAATAAAAAGGATGCAGCATGGAACAAATGGGATGATAGAAATGCAGCTGCATTAAGATTGTTAATAAATACGATGAGTGCATCACAAGTATTAAAATACTGTCACATAAAAAATGCAAAACAGTTATGGGAAATGATTAAAAATAATATGGCAGACAAAACTAAGGAAATTCAAACGAAATATATGACAGAATTGACAAGGTTAAACATGATGGAAAATGAGACAGTAGATGAATATTTAAACCGAGTAGAAGAATTAAATGCAAAATGTTCGCAAGTGGGAAAGGTGATATCCAATGATGAATTATTACATTTTGCTATGTTAGGAGTTCGATCAGAATTTATTTTAACCACAAGAATTTTAGAATGTGATACTAACATAACATTAATTAAATTGAGAGACTATATGAAGAGAGATGAAGAGAGATTGCGGAATGAGAAGAAAAAAGATAGTACAGCAAATAATGAGAATGTCTATTATTCAAAAGGAAAATACCATAAGAAGGCATCAGGAGAATTTACTAATTTAAATAAAAAATGTTTTAATTGTAATCGTAATCGACATACGGCAAAAAACTGTCATTTTAAAATCAAATGTCATAATTGTCAAGCATTTGGTCAAATAGCAGTAAATTGTAGAAAAAACAAGAATTATAGATACAATGATAGAAATAAGCCCACGAAAGATAGAAGGGAATCAACTTCAATGGGTTTCAACATAAATAGTGGAAGTGGAAATTTATTAGAGCATAACAGTTGTAAATGGCTATTGGATTCTGGAGCTACAAGTCATATGGCAATTAACCCTTAAGTAGTATGGCAGGGTCAATTTTGACCCAGCAGCATTTTAATTTGTGATTACGCTATCTCGATATAGGTGGCTTTAGTTGCGCTTTTGTGTACTCTCTAGTTAGGTATGCAGCAATTAACACATTAAATTGCATAAGTCTGCGTTGCGCATTTCTCGAGTAAACAACGCTTTAAGGTCAAAATTGACCCTGCCATACTGTTAGTGTATCAAAACGTTTTGTGTGGAAATTTTGAAATGGCCTTTGCTAGTGGCAGTAGAAAATCCCTAACACAGACTGAACTTGAAGAAGTTGCTAAAGATATATTGAACAATGGACTAGAGAGTGACAGTGAGTTTTCAGATCGTGTTAGTGAACACAGTGACCACGATACTGAATTAGAGGTTGGAATTTATACGAATCTAACGAATCTAGTGACGAGAGTGATAAAAATCAAAGTTTAGAAGAAAGTGAGGATCAAACACACATTGCCAAATATTATTATGGGAAGTTCAAATGGGCAGCTACACCACCTGTTCCTAGTAGAACACGTGCTAGCAATATTGTGAGTCATCTACCGGGTGTTATTGGAGAAGCCCGTCTCAAAATACCATCTACACCGTTACTAGCTTTGGGAATGCTTTTATTGACGAAGGCATTCTTGCAATTTTGATAGAAAAACCAACGCACGCATCACGGAAATGTCTGTAAGATATAATCTAAGTAATAATTCTTGCCAATTTACTAATCATGTCGATATAATTGAAATGAAGTCATTTCTTGGGCTTATGTATTTGGCTGGTGTGTTCAAATCGAACCATGAAGACTTGAAATCACTATTTGCAAGAGATGGAACAGGACGAGTCCTTTTTTCGGGCTACTATGTATTTGCAACGTTTCAATTTTTTTGCTTTGTATCTTACGGTTTGATGACAAGGCAACCAGATCAGAAAGAATCAGTAACGGTGACAAACTTGCGGCCATATCCGAACTATATGACCTTTTTATAATAAATTGCCAATCTAATTATAGTTGTGGCGAATATCTGACTATAGACGAAATGCTTATAGCATTTCGGGGCAGATGTCAGTGCAGAATGTATCTCAAGGATAAACCTGATAAATACGGCCTAAAGATGCAATGTCTTTGTGATGCTAGGACGCAGTATCTGTTAAACGGCTTTATCTATCCTGAAAAAATCAAAACGTCAATAATTCCTGAAAACTAGCTATTCCCACAAGGGATGTTCTGGCTCTCATTCCGCCAGTAGCCAATTCAAACAGGAATATCACAGCAGACAATTGGTACACGTCTCTGGAGCTAGTAACCGAACTGCAAAAACACAATCCCACATTCGTTGGTACTGTAAGGTAAAACAAACGAGAACTTCCTTCAGAATTTCTTCCATCTATATTCGGAATCACCAAAGATATTACTTTGTCTCATACGTACTAAAATAAAAATCGGACCGTTTTGTCTTCTATGCACCACACTGCGACACTATTTCCAATGATACTAATAAGCCTGAAATTATTGAATTTTAGAATTCAACAAAAGGTGGTGTAGACGCACTTGATCAGAAGTGTTCAAATTATAAGGTTGGAAGACGAACAAGACGTTGGCTCAAGCCATATGGTTCCGCATTATGGATATCGCAGGAGTAAATTCCAATGTAATTTTTAATGCTATTTCCCAAAAACGAAACCATGGAGAGGAGACAATTTCTGACGTCTCTAAGACGTGACCTTATCCAAGGCCAAAGGCGTCGACTTCATAAAACATTCTTACCAAGAGAACTACGCAGTGTGATTTGCAAGATTGGTAATGTTGTAGAACCTGCACAAGAACAGCAACCTGATGAGGTTAGAAGGGCACGCGGTATAAAAAGGGGACGATGTCATGTCTGCCCATATTCCCAAAAAGGAAAGCCTTTGTGCACTAATTGTAACCGCCACATCTGCAAAAATCATAGCACAACGATCACCAGGTGCCAAATTTGTCTAGAGAAGTATGGCCAAAAAAGATATTGGACAGTTTTTTTATTTGCGAAGTAATATTTTTTTTATTTCCTAGAGAGTCACAGGCGGATCTGTCCAAAACTAAAAATTGGCGTCGAAGACGAAGAAAAAAATTTTTTTTAATTAGATATTTTATCAATACACTGTTGATTTTGACAGATTTTCTATTTTTTGTTACTTTTTCAAATAAAACTTATATTAATGTATGTATTTCACTTTTTGTGCTTTTAAAACATATCCACAAGCATATATTTACTGTGTTCAAGGTTAAAAATATTTAAAAGAAAAAAAATATCGCATAAACAATTAAGGGTCAATTTTGACCCTGCCATACCTTTAGTGCTAGGGAAATTTAAGCCATACTACTTAAGGGTTAATAGAAGTCATTTTGTCAATTATGAGCAATGTAATATTGATATAGGATTAGCTGAAAAAGGTAAACAATAGAAGCACATGTAATGATCAAACAAAGAAGGAATTGATTAATTTGATAACTTACGAAGAACGTCAAACAAATAGAAAGTTAAAGAAGATAAGATCAGATAATGGAGGAGAGTTCTTAGAAAAAGAATTAGACAATTACTTTATTGAGAATGGAATCGATCATCAATTAACTACCGCATATTCACCAGCAAGTAATGGTGTAGCTGAAAGATATAACCGAACACTAATTGAGACTGCATGAACTCTGCTAGACCAATCAAGATTACCAATGGATTTTTGGGGTGAATGTATACGAGCAGCAGCATACATCCGAAATTTATATAAATCTAGTAAACATAATCAAATTCCAATGGAGGTATGGACTCAGAGAAAACAATCTGTGAAGAAATTAAAAGTATTTGGTTGTAAAACACATGTATTAATACAAAATGGCAAACGAAATAAGTTACAACCAAAAACAGAAGTAGGAATATTTGTAGGATATGCGAAACATGGATATAGAATTTATTATCCTAAACTAAATGCAGTTAAACGAGTCAAACATGTAAAGTTCATTGAAAATGAAGTGGGAGCGGAGATATTAAACGAGAAAAATAAGACGAATACAACTATTTTATTATCCTATGGAGATGATTTTGTTAATTCTTCGTCTCAAAATAAAATATGTACTGGTTCTAAAGATAATCAGGAGGAGGAACAAGATCCACCTAGATTAAATACTGAATACAATGAGAATAATGAATATGATGGATTCAATCGTAATGATACAGTAGTTAACACATCAAAAACTAAAGGACTTCAGCAGATTACAGATTAGCAGAATACGGAATGAAAAAAATCAAGAAATTAGAAGATCAGAGAGAATTAAAGAAAAACAAAAAAAATGAAAACTTAAGATTCGTTGAAATCTGAAGCAATATTAACACCTCAAACTTATGATGAAGCAATAAAAAGTCCTCAGCGTGACCAATGGATAGAAGCAATGAACGAAGAAATATCTTGCATGAAAAGACATAATGTGTGGAAAGTCACAAAGTTACCGACAGGTGAGAGAAAAAATGAAAAGCAAATGGATTTTTAGAATTAAACGAAATGCTGATGGAAGTATTAATAAATACAAAGCACGTTTCGTAGCTGCAGGTTATAATCAACGCCCAGGAATAGATTATAATGAAACTTTTTCACCTGTAATGAGAGCAGAAACATGGCGATCATTGATACATGTGGCAGCGAAGAAAGTTCTTGATAAAGCATCATGATGTTAAAGCAGCATATTTACATGGACAGCTAGATGAAGTCATATACATGCAACAACCACCAGGATACGAAGAAGGAGAATAGAAGATGTATGTATTCTAAATAAGAAGCATTTATGGTTTGAAGCAGGCAGGAAGATGTTGGAATAAGAAATTGCATGAAGTATTCATCAAATGTGGACTACAACAATCAAAATTAGACCCATATTTGTATTATTTTATAAATGGCAATGATTATATGGATATTGGAATGTATGTTGACGACGCCATAACAATTACATCTAATGATAAAATAGAAGAAGAGGTAGTTAAAAATACAAGAAGAAGTGGAATGGATAACAATAGGGGAGTGAAATTATGCATTTGGCATACAAGTGGAGCAGAAGATAGGAGAAATTGCTACATCAACGGAAATATATCAATGAAATATTAGAGAAGTACACAATATGACAGAATGTAATGCATCGAAGTCACCTTTAGATACAAATCAAAAGTTAGATATCTATGAAGAAAGTGAAGAATTTGATTCCGTTAAATACCAACAGTTGGTGGAAAAATTAATGTATCTAGTGGGGGCGACATTAGGCTGATAAAATTTCTATTAAAAATAATTCTTGTTTTGGCAAATTTACTTATTTTTATTGTAAAATTTATTACACGTTATGACATATAAATTTTATTAAAATGAAAAAACTGTACAAACCTTATATATATCCACGTGATTGAAGCCGAGGGCAAAAAAAGTTGATTAATTATATATATCTTTAACAACAAGGAAGTTAGATGGTTTTTCTAGATTATTTTTAGTTGTTTTAACCACAGGCTCTTTTCATTACATGTTAGATAGTTATAACAATTGTTATAACCATCTCACAGGCAATGAAAGGAATGATAATAGATTAAAAAAACTGGTAATTTAATGATGTTTTTAATTCTTGCAAAACTGTGCAAAGAAAAATGGAAAATAATAAATTATGTTTATTTATTTATTCCAGTAGATATTCAACACTTTTATCCGAGAAATGTTTTACCTCTTATGATAATTTTAAGGATGGTTTAAATATACGAGCGTTATTGGGAAACTAAGGTTCGTTTACTTATAAAACAGAAAACAGGTTTTTTCAAAAAACGTTATTTCTTAAATTCGTTACATATGTCTCTGTTGTTCTACATAGTTTCCATATTTGTTTACAAATTTTTCATAACGTTTTACAAGCTTCTCTATGCCTAAGTCGTAGATATCTCCCGCCTGTGAGGATAACCAGTCTTGAATAAGTGTGGAATAAATGAAAATCAGTCGGCGCCAAGTCTGGATTGTACGGTAGGTAGTCAATCTGTTCCCATCCGAAAGATCTGATCAGATGTGGGGTGTGAATGGCAGAATGGGGTCTGGTATTGTTATACAGCAACAAAACTCCACGTCAGAAGACCACGTTGCTTACTGTGTGTTGCACATATAAGTTTAGTTAGGTTAGCGCAGTAATCGGCTGCATTTATTGTTGTCCCTTGCTGCATAAAATCGACTAACAAGACTTCATCTCTATCCCAAAACACGGTTGCCATAACCTTGCGTGCACAGATTGTCTGCCTGGCCTTTACTCTGACTGGTGATGTTGTGTGACGCCATTCCATTGAGTGACGTTTAGACTCTCCCACGTCTCGTCCCCTGTGACGATATTCTCTAAAAATTGATCACTTTCTTTATGATATCGATCCAAAAAATCAAGAGCACAAGCCATTTTTTTCAGTTTGTGTTCCTTAGTAAGCAGCCTGAGAACCCAACGTGCGTACAATTTGCGAAATTTCAACTTTTTCGGAAACGATTTTGTGCAAAGTTGTTCTAGTCACATTCGGAAATTCCAATGCTAAAGCTTCTAATGCTGCTTCACGAATCTTTTCATCCACGGCATTAACCAAATAATCTGTGATCACTGATAGTCAATCTGAACGCGGTTTATCATGAACATTTTCCCGTCCGTCTTTGAAAGCTCTCACCCACTTACGCACTTTCCTGCTACTGATCGCATTTGGGCCATACACGTCGCTTATCTGTCTATGAATTTCCGCTGCTAAAACGTTCTTTGACCGTATTTAACAGTTGGCTGAACGATTGTCTTAAACATTTTGAAGTAGAACTGCACTTAGCACACTGCAACAATACTAGCGCAATGTCGTTTGACGGGCAAGGCATGTCGGGAGTTGGTACGCATGCTCGTTTGAATGATGGCGCGACATTCGATTAGCTACGACGATTCGGACCTTAGTTTCCGAATATCCCTCGTATATAGGTTTAAATTTTTTGGCCAGATTTTAATAAAATTATAGCTCGAATCCAAATTTGATTCGATGCTTGTTTATCTAATACTAATTCTTACTATAATAGCGATAACGTTTCGAGAAATTAATTTACGAACTATCGCTTTTTAATTACATAGGGAAGGAATTGAAGTACATTTTTAGACAATTAATAAGCTATAGATGAAGATATCTTGGCCAAATTGCATTAAAATCCGCGATCAGCGTTACTGCCCTGGATCATCTAAACGCAAAAATTAAATTGTCATCTATTATTAGTTGTGTAACCAGTAACATGTTTATTAATGACCTTTGTGCGTACCTTGGAAGTGTTTATAAAAAAAATAAAAGTATAAATAGATTCTGTTGTTTCTGATTAAATTGCCACCTTGCATTTCCATAGATGCATTTATTTTGTTGTGTATTGATAATGTCACTAGTATTTACCGATTTTTTAATTGCAGGTAGGCGAATTTAAAATTCACCCAAGAATGCCATCAACCTGAATAATTTTTGAATCTTAAAAATACGTTTGTGACAATTTTCATTTCCAATTTTATATCAACATTTTTGTCGCAGGTTTCGATGATGAAGGGTTGCCAATATATGACTGTCGAACAAGATTAAACACACATGGATTTGTCAACAAATGATGTACTACATGTTTATAACCACGACCTTCGACAAGCTTGATATTTCAACTTGCCTCAGAAAAACTTCTTCAACCTTCTAGCAATTTGGTAAAAAACGGTTCCTATTACAGGAAGTCATTTTGAGTTCCAAATGTGTTCTGTTTTCTTCTGAGCACTCGAAGTACTGGAAGCAAATGTTATAAAATGTTGCGAATTGATATTATGTAGAATACAGTGGGTGCGATTCTATGCCAACCATACTGTTATAATATACAAGAGTGCAGTGGCACCATATTCAGGCCCTTGAGGCGCTTGGCTTTGATCTTCCTTACTACATCCTTTCACCTTATTCGGTCCTTGGCTGTTTCTTCATAATTACTAATGCCTATTTCATTTATGTCGCGTCTAACTTCGCGTAGCCATTTTTTCTTGTGTCTTCCCTTCCTCTTCCTTGCTCTTTCGCCTCTATACAATACTTTCTTCACAATTATTTGGTCTGGCATTCTTATCATATGACCTTACCACCTTGCTCTTTTGGCTCGTACTACTCTCGATTTTTTTGCCTTATTGTAGAGTTCCATCACCTCACTGTTCGTCCGTCTCCTCCATCCACCTTCCGCTTTTTTCACTCCTCCAAATATTGTCCTCAAAATTTTTCTCTCCCAGATTTCTAGTTTTTGCTCGTCTTTTTTTGTCATTATCCAAGTTTGGGCTACATATAGGACGACTGGTTTTATTATTGTTTCATATGCTCTAATCTTCGTTCTCCTCGTTAAGTTTTTTGCTTTTAATACTATCGAAAGTGATCCCGCTGCTCTGTTTTCTTTAATTAGTCTTGTTTCAATTTCGTATTCCTCCTGGTTATTAGCAGATATTGTTATCCCCAGATAGTCAAAGTGATTGGCTCTTTCAATTTATTGCTCTCTTCCCTTTGAATCCAATGTAACCATCTTATTTTCCTCCGTCACCTCTACTCTCATCTCCAGGTATAAAATTTGTTTTTTTTTCCCTATTAATCTTCAGTACAAACTTATTTGTATCTTTCTCAAAAGTTTCGAGGATCTTCCCTAGCTCTTGTCTGGACCTGGTTAGTAATACTACGTCGTCGGCGGTTTGGATCTTGCTCTCTCTTATTATAACTTCCAAAATGATATTAAATAAGTTTGTTGATAGAGGATCCTCTTTTCTTTAGTCCTCTTTCCACGCTAAACTGGTCATGAATAGTTCCCATCTAATAGAATCCGGTTTTTTGTGTTGGTCAGCGTCATTTTTACTAGATTTTTTAGCTTCTGTGGAATTTTCAGCCCTTTAAGCGCGTCATATAGTTTTTCTCTTAAGATTGAATCATAGGCTTGCTTGAAATCGATAAATATCATATGTAGTGCTAGGTTATGCTCATAGCTGTGGTTTTGTAGCTGTTTTATTTTGAAGATCTGGACCACAGTTGATCTTCCTGATCTAAAGCCTCCTGATATTCCCCTACCACTACTTCGTATTTCTTTAAACGATTTCGTATTATTTTGGCCATGACATATTCAACCATATCAAATTCATAATAATAGTACGAACAACATAGACCAGGTGCAGTAGAAGAGTAATAAACTCTAGCAGTTTCACTTAAAAAAATTTCTCAAGCTCAACACTCTCTGTACTATCTGCGTACACAAATACTCCTAATTAAAATTATAATCTCATCTATCAATCGGCAATCGAAGCAAAACAAATTATCGCACCGTTCCGTACACGTCCATTGGCAGCCACTGGCGCGCCCCACACGCACCGTCTACAAAACAGAACATTAACCCGACAAGTCTATCAATCAAATGTATCGCCTTTTGATAAATACACTCTGATTGTCTACAACTTGAGAAAGAGAGAAGAGATCGGTCTAAAAATACGTATACCATACACACCAACAAGCATTTCGATTCATATATACAGGACTATGCCCGCACACACAAATGTACGGTTTCACTTTTACGGATTGCAAGATGAGAAACGAATGGAGGAACAATTTTCCGAGAGACGCGACAGTCGAAAAACGTAAAAGAAAATAAAAAGAACAAAAAAAAACAGAACGAGGTCCGCCCGCATTCAGAAGAAAGCGTGATATTTAGAAGAATTTCTCAACATGTATTTTCGTAACATTTGGTTTAAATTAGTTGCTGAAGTTATACGGAATATCTTAATTTCGATTTCAACGTATTGGTTGTACAGCATGTGGACGTGCTATTTAAAATTTATCGCTTGCCAAGATAGTTATTTACATATTCGTCTCCGCAAGTTCAACAAATAGATATCAAATCCTGTTAATTAGTATTTATTTTGTTTTTGGGGTACTATTGCCTAATTCTTAACAGAGTGTTTCTTACCGAAATAGAAAACTATCCAATTAAGAAGTTAAGTCCACCCTTAAACTTCAAATGGGATATAAATGTCATCTCTGCTTACGAGTTACTTACAACATATTAAGTGATTAAAAAATATACGAATGTACATATATAGAAGCGTTTAATATCGAATGAAAATTGAAAGTTTCGCACAATTTGTTATTCAACGTCAAAGTTACTCATTAACTTTCAATTACAATCAATCACACAACTTGAACAATAACAAAATGATGATCTAAATGTTTCTAAAATGAGTCATTCAGTACATTTTTTTCTGAACATGTTCTAACTTTAAGGTGAACTAATGAGAGCTAATCACAACCGCAGCGTGAGTATATCGATGGCTATACTGCATTATGTTTCAAATAAAAAAAAGATCCTCGATCATAACGGATTCCCATACAATTGAAATTAATTACGTCTCCATATATCTTCACCTCGTTGTTGCTGTCAAGAAAAAGTGTTTCAAATTTCAGTAAGAGGAAGTACAAAAAAAACTTGCTCTACCTTTACTTTACGGTGCAAGGCGACTGACAACGGTAGACTCCCGTATAGAATAGCTGTTTTACCCTCTCCTCACTTTACTCGCATGGTTCTCTTACGATAATTACATAAAATAAATTATAATCTTGATTAATTAGACGTGTTCTTACATGGAATTCTTTTCAGAACCAAAGAATGTTTACTTTTTATTCGGCATTAGAGAAATAATTTATCGCCGTTGTAATTTCCATATTTTTCCTTAGGATTACTTAGGCCGCTTCGCATCGTCAGTGCTTGGACTTTGATTTTGTACTTCTGATTATGTAGATATGCTGCGGTTGGTATGAAACACGGACGGGAATGATAATAATTCATGAATGTTACACAAAATAAAACAATAAATTATTCCCCACTATAGTAACACTGGCTTCTAAGAATTACATCTGGGTCCGCGCTTGCGACTGTTTGGAGAAAATAAAAACGCGCTCGGAGTATTTATATCATGAAGGAGACACGCACTTCCTCGACTTGAAAAAAGCTGCACTTATTGGATTCTAGCTTTAACGATTATCTAATAAGTTTATATGAAGCAAAATTTAACTCTAAAAAACTTTTTACTTAACGCATTTAGAAGTAAGATAAAGATATAGTATGGAGATTACTGAACAAAAATGATTTTGATTGATTTCTTTTAAGTAAATATAACTTTGTTTTCGAAATTCCGAAAAAGAAAATGGAGTTTACGGAGAATCCAGTTTTTAAAGTCTTTACTTTGACATAATCCCAATTGGATCTAGATTTAATATTTAGAATATTAACAAAAACACATCTATGTAAATGGATATTTTTTTATTATTAAGTGGTTTGTGACTCAACAAGCAGTCAGACCCTTTAATGCAAAATATACTGCATATATCTAAATTTCTATTACGTTAGGAAAGTTTGATTTCTAAGTTCTAGATCGATAGATGTCTTAAGTGATATTCATCCAACACAGGCTTTGGCATTTTGTTTCATTTTTCAAGTCAAAACATAACCACATGATATGTAGATTTCTCTTCTATATTTTCGAAGCAGTCTTTGATGGCTTTCTCACAGTCAAGCTTTCCTTAAATGACGATTTTTCTGAATGTTATTTTGACTTTGCTTTCGTCCAAACGAGTTTGATCTAAAGACACTCGCGAGCTAGAAATTGTTCTACAAAGAGACTTATCGGCTCCTTTAAGATTCTTGAGATGTGTGACAGGTGGAAGAAGATTTATTTTTAATAAACCTTCTAAATACTTATCTTCTTTTTAGTTTGTTAACAGTATTCTAAATCTTTGAAAGATGAAACTTTATATCCCAACACTTATTTTAGAACTGCAGTTGCGTAAGTAATAAGGTACAAATCTATCATCAGACCAATTTACACAAGGTCCAGTAAAACAATTAGTTAATTATAAAATTAGAACTGTTTTAATCAACAAAATATACTGTGTAATAACTGTTGCAATAGGTGACCTTTGTCTACTGAGAATTCCTAAGGAGAAATTTCACTCTGGAGGACGCTGAATGTGCAGGAAGACCTCAAACGTCGGTTACGGAGAAAAACATTGCTACTGAGTCGACAATGCTCAACGAAGATAGGCGAGTGACCTTAGTCTTAAATGCACCGGGAATTCGTTCAATTCTGCATGATCATTTGCACTTGAAAAAACTTTGTTGACTTTGACTGCCACACAGACTAACTAAAGAGCAGATGACATGATGTGTGACTTGGTGCCAGGAGATGCTAAAAATGTTTGCTAAAGGATAATCTCGATATGTGAACCACATCGTGACAGGGGACGAGAGTTTGTTATACTATTATGATGTTCCGATGTAGACTCAAAACAAAATTTGGGTCTTTGGAACAGTTTCGTAGCTGTCAGAATGAAGCTGAAAGGGAAGTGGTTTTCCAGTGATGGGAAATTTCTGAGGTCTTGGGACAACGGGTGTGCCTTACTGCCTGGTAAAACTTGGCAGAACTTGAATGTAGGGAAAATCATTTTGAAAGAATTAAATAAATAGACCTGTATTGCAAAACCTTAATAGTACCCTTTGTATATCCTCGAAATACACATTGTTTTAATTCGTTATTTTGACTTGTACATAACTGGACTTTGTTTTAAATAATGTTCATTAATATCGTGTTGATTACACTGTCAGAATCCAAAACTTAATTTTATGTAGCCATATACAAGTTTTATTAATGCTATAATCTTATAATTAATTAATTGTTTTGGTTATTAGTGATTGTGAAAAGTATTTTATTTTTTATCTCCCATACAATTCTGAACTCAACGCAGAATACATCGGGAGATCAATATGTATTTTATGTTTTTCTGTTTTTTTCCAACTAGTGGTAGTTAACCTGTTGAGCTTTTCCGAAGATTTTGTTTCTTGTAAGGAGGTGATATGAGCTTTTTGGCCTTGGACACTTTGTCAGTTTAGTGGCTACTGCTGCCTTCATCATTTTCGAACCATATTATAGATTAAACAGTTATTTTGCTTACAGACTTTTGCTTTCATCTTTGACATATGAACACCAACATATTCTGTAGAATTATTTGCCATCTAATTGTTTTTTTTGTCATCTTAATATTTCCTCAATAATCTTTAGTATTGCACTGGTGATTTATTTGTCTCATGTACAGTATGTTTTACAAAAAATGAAAGATTCAAGAACTTTTATATTATGCGGTCTACAAACAAATAATTTTCTGCTAAAGGTAACGTGCATTATTTGTAGCATCCTCAAATGATTTTTTCACTGCCAGTTAAGTCGAATATAGGAATAACTTTTGCTCTTTAAGTGATAGGTACATCTGATTCACTAATTGTAAACTTTCTTGAGTGGGATTTACGACGAAATTCTTATGTAAAACCCAAAAAGCATGAAATGAACTGAAAGTGAAAAGAATGTGATATCAAAAAGTGTAAAAAGATATACATTGTCAGTGTCATTCGATAAACAAAAATTGTCTCATTTATTAAGTATTCTCTCTGTTTTACAATACACTGTGTACTATCGGATACAGAATTGTGGACAGCTTGTAAGATGTTATAATAGAAGATGTCGTTAAGTTTAAAATAAAGAAATTGTGACTTAGAGACACATTTTGAATAGGTGAATTTTAATAGTCACAATTTTTCTTAAGTATACTGAAAGTTTACAATAAAAATTGTCGGATGTCTTTTTTTTTTTTTTTTTTTTTTTTTTTTTTTTTGTAAATTACTTGTCTGGCTATCACTGCAACTCTTGCGGTGTAATTTATTGTGTGTAAGTTGTGTTAAATGGCTTTGTGACAGCATCATATCGCCTTTTATGATGCCGCGCTGTTAATCACTTTGCTCCCAACAGCGAATGGCAAGTCGATCCGGGATTAAACTCTCTGAAAAAATGTCACCGTCCCTCCAGAGAATTGAATAGACAACAATACTAACCACTGCGGCCATCGACCCGTATATAAACCGAACAATAACAATATAAACCGAAATAAGTTATTTATTATTTATGAACATACTAGTATAATGCGATTAAATAAAAAAATTATGGAAGATAAGTTGTACATTACATTTTAAAAGCACCTCCCAGCTGTCTTTAAGGAAAAATACACGCGATTGCTGAATGAATCTTCTAAATCGATAGTAAAGTTGACAGATCTTGGTAAACAACTTTCCACGATTAAAAAATAATTTTAATGAAGTCAGGGTGAGGATCATTTCTTTGGTCTCCTACGATCTATCCACCTGTTTTGATAAACTGTATTCAAATATTTCCTCACTTTAGTTTGTTTTGCGCGAAGCAACACCTTCGCAAGGTTATGGAGATACCGTCAAACGGGGTGTAGTGGATCATCTGGGGTGAAGTGGATCAAGGGTACCTTCTTTTAGATATTACTTTGTATAACCGAATCGTGCAAGTATTGTAGCGCCAAACACTGTCGACGCGTCAGTAGAAACTACCAGTAACTGTTTGCCGTTGTAATGACAAATGTAAGTTAGGTAGGTCTTTCTGAAAAATATATAATTAATTTTACATAAAATACGTATATTTTCAAACATTTTAAAACAAACTACTCCACAAGGATGATCCCTTAATTTGTAGTGGTGTGGTAGTGACAGATGCATAAAATAGTCTTCCCAGAACAGGTCTGAGCTTGATTTGTTTTAATATCGTGGCTCGTTTGTCTAGTTTTAATTTTTTTTTGGTAAAAAGCGCATTTTAAGGGGTGAAGTGGATCAGGGCTTTTTGTAACAATGTTGTCGTTTATGTTCAGTTGTAGGATTGTGAAATTGATTATTACAATAACTTTGACGTTATGGTAATAATATCAGTTTTAATAATAATAATATTTACTTTTGTTGTTTAGGTAGGTACTTTTAGATTACAAAAATGCCGAGAGTATACAAGAAGAAGTTGGGTTTAAAGCGAAACGAACATACGCCAATGTGTTTTTAGAAAGAGCGGTGGCGGCGGTTCGACGTGGTGATATGACATTGCGAGCTGCGGCAGAGTCTTTCGGAGTACCGTACACAACACTTAATAGAAAATATCATGGAAAGCAAATAGGAAAATATGGTGGTCAACCAGTTTTAAGTGGCGAAGAAGAAAATAAATTGAAGGAAGTTCTGCTGCTTTGTGCGGAGTGGGGGTTTCCATTTAAAAGTTATGATATCAGATTTATAGTTCAACAATATATCAACAAATTAGGTAAAAGAGAAAAACGCTTCAAAGACAACCTTCCTGGCATCGATTGGTTCAAATCCTTTTATATTGAGACACCGTGATTTAACAATAAAATTAGCCGAAAATACGAAGATAGTAAGAGCTGCTGTCTCATATGAAATTATCGAACAATATTTTACTCATTTGCAAGAGTCTCTTGAGAGTGTACCGCCTTCTAACATAATTAATTATGACGAGACAAACTTTTCCGATGATCCGGGTGCCGCCAAAGTTGTGGTTAAACGAGAAGTGAAACATGCTCATCGAATTATCGACACTTCAAAATCTAGTACCAGTGTTATGTTTGCAATAGCTGCTGATGGCACTCTACTCCCACCTTACGTGGTTTACAAAGCCAAGCATTTATACCCAGGATGGACAGAAGGTGGTTACCCAGGGTCAAGATACAATCGATCAATTAATGAAACTTTTGAGGACTGGTTCCTCACTATTGCTTTACCATATTTGCGAAATTTGGATGGTCCGAAAGTAATGATTGGCGACAATTTGAATAGTCACTTGACGGTCACTGTTATTCAACAATGTGAGAAAAACAAAGTAAGATTTGTCCTTCTTCCGCCTAATTCTACACATATGCTACAGCCACTAGATGTGGCCTATTTTAGGCCGTTTAAGGCAGCGTGGCGAGCAGTCTTGGAAACGTGGAAGTTAAAAAATCGAGGCGTGCTCCCGAAGACTTGTTTTCCTCGTTTATTACATGAAACTATTAACAAAATTGGTGCTAAATCGGAAACCAACACACTTGCTGGATTTCAAGCCTGTGGAATATCGCCATATCAACCAAATGCTGTTTTGAAAAAAATTAAGCATCTTAGAATAAACCCAGACCAAGAATGCAAGCACCAAGAGGAAGCTTGGTGCAGTACAGTTCTCGACCACCTCAATCAAATGAGAATTGAGAGTAGGGAAGCTCCTAAACGTGGAAAGAAAATGAATGTAATAGCAGGAAAAAGTGTTTCGGCGTCTAATCTTATACCAACCCTTATAGATGATGATATGGAACGTGACAAGAACCAGGAAGATTTGGTTTTTGATGATGGTGCTGAAATTTCAGAGCAGGAAGCAGTACCCTGTTCGTCTCATTCGGAGGACAATCAAAGTGTGGATAATGAAATTGAACTTGATGATTTTTTTATTGTGAAATTTAGTACAGACAAGAGGGACAGATTTTTCGTAGCCAAAATTGTTGCCAAGTGTAGTGACCCAGATGGGGAATTTTCCGTGAGTGTTTTAAGAAAGAAGTCCTCACCAAAACAAGTTTTTTTTGTCTATCCAGACAACCCGGATGTTTCTGTGGTCCGAAGAGACCAGTTAATAAAAAAAACTGCAACGAAAACTATTGCGTAGGGGAAAATATATTTTTAAAGATGTAGGAAGTTATTGCTTAGAATAGGTAAGATAGTTTTTGTTAGGTTTCCTCGTTTTTTAGAATTGTTCCTAGTTTTATATCCAAAGAGAAAAAATGTGAGTTTTGTTTCCTTTATCCTTTTCTCTAATTTATTAGATTTAGATTTTTTATATCACGTAAATAGCCATGTAAAATGTTCAAAGTTGAAATAAAGTCTTTAAATTTCACTGTGTTCTTTTAATAATTGAAGTTTTAATACGATATTGGACACAAAATTTACACTTGAGGCACAGTATGGTAACAAATATTTATTTTTAATTTTTTTGTGATCCACTTCACTTCATAGTTATGCTAATGTGGATTTACCATGAATTTAAAGGAATGATCCACTTCATCCCTATATGAGGGGTGAAGCGGATCACTATTCAACAATAAAAAATAGCAATAATTGACGGCCGAAATTTTCAACAATATGCTTTTTGTAGAGCCAAAGAGTAAGGCTTTAATATATTTTTTTTTAGATTTTTTTCTTTGTAAGAAAGCTGACATGTTTATAAAATACATTAAATTTTGATCCGCTTCACCCCGTTTGACGGTACCGATCGATTAAAAAAATAATAGCCAATTACCCAATCATGCTACCGTAGAATTATCGGAGGTAAATTTTAAGAGAGAACTACATCTAATATATAAAATTTCCCAAACAAATTGGATATAAAGACTATTTGTAGTGTAGTGGTGCATAAACGTCATTGTCTACTATTTTTTTGACGAGCTTCTTCCGTCGGGATACCTCATATGATATGGTCAGAAAAACGGCTCGAGTTTGTTAGAATGGAGGGTGTTCGAAGGAATTGTACCATGCCTGGTTCATATATTCAATATTTGGATGGAAGCAGGATTTCTTTTATTAGGATGCGTTGTTCGTGGTGTGGTATGAAGCGTTAAGTGGTGATCTGGTTGACAGTAGTGTTGGGAGGTGAACGATCCGAGTTCAAATCCACGAACACCCTAATTAGCGTCGAAACTTTGAAGTCTTGAGTGGGACATTATGGATATAGTATGATGCTCCGGTGATAAGTCCGCGTGTCTTATGCTGTAAGACATCTAATCGTTTTTGTGTGATTTTCCAGAGCTTGACCAAACCAAGGGTACGTATATAAGTATAGATCTCAGGAAGACGGTACATATGAGTACATTGATGTCGAGGCGATTTAGAGATGTGCTGGCTAAACGCTAGTCTAGACTGTTTTGCGAAATTTTATTTTCAAAAAGTTTTAATTAAAACAAGTCTTTTTAATCATCACACATTGAAAGATATTCTTAACCAAAAAAAAATCGATGAAACAAGAATAATCCTAAATATATAAAATTAACTTGGATATTGTAGAATTGTTTTACATTAAAATGTATAAAAATAACATTTTCAACAAGGATGAATCTGCTTAATAACATTTTATTAGATTTAGTGGAATTGTAGTAGAAAATGTTGTCCGCTTATATGTACTGCATTTATTTTCATGTACCGTAAATTTTTCAACACATGAAGTCCACTAGTGACGTGCAGGGTGACTGTACGAAATACGCATATGCATTTGATAAATATTGTTTTGCCAGATTCTTGGGAGTTTCATTGATTTATGTTGAACTGCTTTTTTTTTAGAAATCACTGCCCACGTTTTGAAAAAGGTGAAAAAAACCACTTAATAATCGTTTGCGATTTTATTTAAAAATTATTTATTGAGTATTAATATAATTTTCCACCCTTAAATTTTAGTATATAGTGTTAACTTTTAGATCAAAGAATTATTTAAGGGGACTTTTTTTGTTTCAAAAAACACGTTCTTCATCCTAGCTGACAGATGTGTGTTAAATTACAATTAGTATAAAATATAGTAGAATGGCCGGAATAAAACTTAGTACCTATAGATATTTATATGTTTACCTAGTATGCTATTCTATTTATATAAGCATTTTATCTAATCCTAAAACATAAACACTGTACCTATTCACTACGTTGTAGAATAACGATGTAGCGATTAAATCGACTAAAATTGTCGAAACAAACAGCCAACGATATCTTTCTGGCACTGCTCCTGCAGTGAGCGTGGAACCACAAAAATTAAAACGCTGTAGCTTTAAAAACTATATTTAAAAGTGCTAGTTCGTATGATGTATTAGTTAGATTTATTATAGTTACGGTCCAAATGATTTATTAGTAACATCTAAAAACCAAACACCACACACTTGCTGCCAAAGTAAATAAGATCCACACTACTAGCATCCCGAAAACGTATACTTTGAAACTAAATGCATAATTTAATAAAATAGTTAGAGGTGCAACGGGAAATTCGTTTCAATACCGTTAGATCTGAGCGCCAGAAAAAATACATAAATCAAAAACTGTTGATGTTTCTTGTAATTGAATTTTCTTGTATAAGAAAGCGAATTTTAAGACGTAAGTTTACATTTCGGAGAATACTTAGCGCGTAAAATACTACTCTTAAGTTTTTTATATTTCTGAACGGGCCGGATATACATATTTTGAAACGCGAGGATATAAATCGTTGGCTATTAGAATTTTATAGACGTATAATTCAAATTTAATTTAAATAAGTATGTTCATGTTGATCGCGGTAATAGATTTTGTCATGCTAAAAAAACAAACAATAAATAAATGTAAATAAATAAAATAGCTGTTTTGGCATTTTTCCAGAGAACAAAAACACGAGAATGTTTTTTTAAAATATCATTTTGTTTTAATAATAAATTCCATCTAATCTCTCTTATTACAACGTATTTAATATGTCAGAGTGCGAGGCGAGTTACGAAATTGTTTCCATTCATTATTTGTTACTTGCGATTTCCTATCCTTTGCCTTGGTTTGAACCAAAGTGAAGTTGAATTTTACTTGTGTTTATTACTTGTCTGGGTATCACTACAACTCTCGCGGTGTAGTTTTGTGTATGTAAATTGTGTTTAAATGGCTCTGTGAACAGCATTATATCGCCTTTTATAATGCCGTGCTGTTAATCACTTTGCTCCCAACAGCAAATGGTAAGTCGATCCGGATTTCAACTCTCTGAAAAAATTTCATCGTTCCTCCAGAGAATTGAAACCCGGCCCCTATCGTCCCGCCACAACCATAGTTAGTTGCGTAGTGACTGCGGCTATCAACCCGTTTTACTACTTATATATACTACTTATTATATTTGGAAAAAACGTCAATACAGCCAGAAGTCTTAGGGTGAAAAGAAGTAATACAGAAGTAATGTCACTCTATATTTGTGTAACATTACTGTGCGGCTATCTTATGTATGGAGTGAATCTTAAGATAACAAAAGTAACCAACAAGATCAAGAAAGTCATTTAATATTCCAATCATCTTTCTGCTGTGAAGGCTATTCAGCATAACGACCGGCTTCTACTATCTGCATCATCTAAAATTGGAAAGTAGATTTAGAAAATTTCAGTGAAACAAATACCATCAAACATAGGGAAATGTCTATAGAACCTCTCAGGAATCAGGCTAATCTCAGGGATTTACTTTATAATCTACATTTATTAAGAATCATGTACAGTTGTGATCAATAAGATTAAAGGTTTGGAATCTACTGCTACAGGGGGATCCATATGTGAGAATTCTATTGCCGAAAAAAATCTAAATTAACCTAATTTGTAAACTATATCCAAATCCTTGAAAGAAATCCTTAGCTTTCTTCTGTATATAACGTACGGATTAATGAAACATTTTATCAAAGAAATGGATAGAAGTGATCAAGATCTAAATTACCAATTTCCTACGACTAAAGAGTCAAAAATGAAACAGAATGAAATAAAGTGGGGTCGCCAACTGGCCCATTACTCTCAAGAAACTTTGAATGAGGTTAAGAAAGTTGCATGGCAATCCAGTGAAGTGAAATTGTAAGATAGATTTCTCGGCAATGCAAAATTTGTGTAGCCTAGAAAACTAGCTGAAGAATTTCTTAAACTGCAGAAAGCTGTGAAATGTAGAATGTCTCTAAACATACACTTTTTGGATTCATGCTTGGAATCCTTTCCTGAAAATCTTAGCAATGCAGACTATGCAGACTGTGAGTGCTTTCACTAACAAGGAAAAAAACAACATGTTATTGTACAACTAATATATGTTTTTTTCTAAATATATGTTACAAAAGGACTATCTTGCAGAGTAATAGAAAAAAGTACAATTTTGTTGACCAGTCTTATTGGAAGTTAAATTTTGACGACGTTTTTGTTACTTTATCTATTGTTTCATGATATGTTAAATTTTCGTTTAAATCACTGTATTCAACACACAATTTAAAGAGAAAACTCAAGTAGTTAATCTCTTGTCTTGCATGATGTTGATAATGTGTTAGTAAAATTCAATTTGAGTTGGCAATTTGAGATGGCTATGAGTCTTTAGATTAAATCAAATGGTTTGAGTTAGTTTGATACAATGATATTATAAAAATATCAGCATAAAATCTCTTTCTTTATTACGTCAATCATATAATATGTATCTACATGGTTGAACAAATACACTTGCATACAATCAAAATATCAGATTGAGATCTGGTTCGTTGCTATTTTTATCAGGCTTATTAAATTAGAAGTGATATAACTTATTTTTGAGTTAGGTACTTGATTTATCAATTTTATATCCACTCTCATTTTTAAATGTTCAAATCTTGATAGTAGACTACACGTTTTACAGTGTGGCTCAAGTGATTTTAAACTGATGTATACATTAAGTATTTCAAAATTCAGTGTGGTAGCATCATCTATATATATATAAAAGAGGAAGTAGTTATTTACTACGCTTATAACTCAAGAACGCCTGGACCGATTTCGATGACTCGCACCAATTCGGACTGGTCTCCGGCCAAACAAGAAGAATACCCAAGACAATTCCCGAAATATCACCGAAAAAAAATTATCAAGAAAATTCATTTTCGTATACATTTTGTATGGAGTGATTTTACGACGCCTGATAGATGACATTTATGTTTAGATTACATCGTGCCAATTTTGTTTTTGGCAATTTTTTGCGACAATTGTTTTGCGGGACACGCGGGGTGGTACGGGACGGGTGAGCCACGGAGGGTGGCACGGGACGGACGGGGCACGGGAGGAGGTACCGGACGGGCGGGACACAGAGATTGGTACCCGTAACAATAAAACATTAAATATCTAAATCAATACTTTTCTAGATAGAACGAAGTCTGCTGGGCCAGCTAGTAGTTTAATAATCACTGATACAACGGACAAGATTGATGATTCCAGTAAACTATACATATCGAGCATGCAACAGCTGAGCTTATTAGCATTGAGCTACAGTGTTTGCATTTTTAGCATTTGATCCGAGTTGCTAGGTTTGAAAATTATCAAACTGCCTCCACGAAAAGATATCCTATTTCTTTTGTTTAAGTCAGCTAGGATACATATTACTATTTAGGCATTCTACAGCTTCATGTTAGATTTTAAAACTTTCAATATAATACCAACCCAATTAGCAAACTAAAGATAATTTTATTGAGGTTGGGGCTCTTCAATCTCACGCAATTAACTAAGAGGATTAACCGTAGGTTGGTAATGAGATCTAGATTTGGTGTAGTTTAAAAATTACGGTTTGAAAAAATGATGGCCAAATATCTGATGAAAGATGAAACTGCAAAATCTAATGAAAACTATCGTGAACAAAAGAAGCAATTTCTATTAACTCCAGCCAGTGTTTTCTTCCTAGTTTTATGAGTGAATTCTTTTATAAGGAAGAACGAGTAGCTAATGCTAAAATATTTTTTTAATGATACATCGACCTTCATGAAAAAGGTTTAATATAATGATGACCAAAATAATCAGGTGTGTATAGTAGACACTTCTACATATATTGCTTTAGAGGTGACTCAGTTTGAAAGAGCATAAAATTTGTGTTGTCCTAATCACTAGTTTTTCATTCTTGCATAACAGGTACCATAATATTGTGGGTACATTAATTTATAATTCTGATAATGATTTTTCGGCTCATTTAACATTCTCGTTAGTCTATTAAATAAATAAATATTTGCCATTATAGTAGTTGCATTGTAGGTATTACAATAACCTTCCCGAATCTAACATCAAGTTCTCTCTTTTTTTTTCAATTTGATGTCGGGGGTTCTAAATGTGCAGTAGACATTAGAGAGTACACAAATGGTATAATGTGAAAAGGGGAATTGAGGTTGGCCAGATGGTTTTTAATGGAAAAAAGTGTTCAACTCTATACAGTCGCAGACAGCATTATATGGACGTACACCAAGAGCAACTACTACATACGCAGATACTTTACATACTAGCCATGCGAACGTGTAAATTTATGAGGTTAGACACTATAATGAATTAGGGTTAATATATTTAACGTATATCAACGTTATAATTGTGTTATATAGAAAAAGATATATTACGTCGGACGAAAAAGAGTTACCAGCCGGGTTACAAATTAGTTTTATAGGTGCGCTATTACAGACAACACCACCAACAGATATAATATGTATTTATTGTATGCTATATTTATAGAGTTATTTCGCAAGAATACTTCGTAGCATAGCGTGTTTCATATTGTGTTATGTGAAATTTTAAAATATTGCACGCGACAGTCATATTCTGTTGTTGAAATTGTGCATTAAAAAAGAATACCTGGATATTTAATGTTTTTTTTTCGTTGTTAGCAGCTGACTGGTTTCACTGACTGGACCAGTTTCTACAGATGGTACCTTTTCTTTTTTCAAACATTAAAATCACTTTTATGACAAATTTTGTGATTTGTTGATGCTTCTCTTGTTCAATTGTTTGGATTGTTTTCAATTTCTGATAAAATATTAAGTTTTTTATTGCTATACAGAGTATGTCTTCCTCAACATTGGATATCATTCTTTTCAAACTATCACTATTTGTTGCATCATTGCAGATTGCACCATGATCCACTTTTAAAATAGTCCATGTTAGTCATGGAATATGATTATAGACATCGCTACCATATTTAGTTTTTTTTTTTGTAAGAAACTTTTCCAGCTGAATAAATTTCAGTAGTCACTTAAATAATCATCATCACAATCAAGATAGTCTGGATGATAAAAAGCGTTGCCAGTTAACATTAAAATGAAAATTCAGTATCTCGGTAGAGTCCAATTTATAATGGACAAAGATGCACATTTTATTCTCACCATCAAACATAGGTAACACGTTTCTGCAATTCTCAAGTAACTTCCTTGAAGATGTTAATCGTTTTATCAAAATATTTCCACGAACTGAATGTATAAGCTGCAATAGTAACAGTCTTCACGATTATTTACAGGAGATATCTTTTAAAATGTCTACTTCAAACAATCCGTGGAATAAATGATAAATCAGCTTGATGTCGGAAGGTTATCGCGCATTATGAGAAGAGCGTTTCTTCTGCAAATTTTTATCCCTACATCAAATAGAGCGTGCGCTAAAATGACTACATAATTAATGCAGTAATACATTTAATTAGGTCTTCGTATATTTCAATAATTATTAAATGAAATCGTGCTATGTGTCCGATACTGTATGTGCATACATACATGCTTTAGACGATGTAATAATAATAGTGTAACGTTCGGGAATCTCGGCTAACAATAAACACATGCAGATTTATGCTGCGATATGGTGTTAAAGAAATATAACAGTATCCTCGTTAATTTTAGCCTGCATCGGTTGTAGAAGACAATTATAACGATTTTAAGTGCGAATTTGTAATCAGACTGAATCTCTCAATAGATAGTTGGCTATGAAATTTTTGACGTAATTTGATCGATTAATATATTGGCAATATTTATAGTGCAACATGTTTAATGATTGGTTAATAATAATACGCACAAACGGAGAATATGTACTATTAAAGTATATACTGTAGTAAGTCGTAGCATGTTCAAGTAAAAACAAAGATTGTCATATATACAGCAACCAAGCATGGATGTTGCAAAGACTACTACCATATCCATAGTTCTTGTTTCCAGTCGCAAACAAAACAAGCACGCTAACATATAAGTACATATTTGGTAGATTACTTGCCTCAACTTTTTCCTAGTTGTATTCATGTTCATACTTTCCTCCTTCTTATTTTTTTTTGTCTTTATCAACATGATACGATCCATTCCCTGAAATCATTTTTTAAACATGCAGATACTGATGCAGGTGCCAATACAATTTATGTTTTTGGAAGTCATGATATAGTGGATTAATTATCTTATTATTAAAAAAGATATGAACGATTTTGTCGGACATTACTTTTCACACACCTTAAATAGAGTTACAATAATCGATATGGATCGATAATTAATTAATAGTGATGTTAATGACGATGATAATCGTTTTATTATAAATTGGAAGCACTTTCACATTTTTTAAGCACTAGCAGGAAGTAGCAGGTGTCAATCGAATTGCTAAATGATAATACTGTAGATATTTTGGTACATCGCATCGTTACAACTACAATCAATTTAAATAGACTTAGATGTTTTAATACTGTCCATAGTGTTCGCTTTTGCCGCATACAAGGCTGCTGCACTATTATTATTGTTACCTTCAGCAGTACTATTGTTATAAATAGAAATTTTTTAAATGTTGATAGGCTCAGAAAATGATCCTATGATATGTTTTAGATTTTCCAGAAGCATTCCTGGTTCTATTTTCGGTTGTAAGTAAACAGGGTCACCCCTGTTTATACTTGTCGTGGTGGTTTTGAGTCTCTTAAATTTTCCGTCCTTTTTTCCAATATGGCAGCCAAATAAATATAATTTTTAAGATATTTTTTGGATACTACTGCGATCGACAAGCATAGAGCAAAACACTTACTGGAACTAAATAGAAACAGACTATGCATCCTCATAGGTTTTATTACAGGCCATTGTCACCTTCAGGAATGTCATGTGTTCTCCAGATAGAGTGGGGAGGCTCGGGGTATCTCTCTAGGAGAATCTCCCTGGTTTGCAACACTCCTTGGAAACTACATCAAGCATAGAGCAAAAATCTTACTAGCATTACGTAGAAAGAGACGACGCATCCTTTTCTTACAGGGTATTGTCACTTTGGGGAACACATGACAAGGATTTGTCTGAAACAAAATAATGACTGCAGGTTGTGCGGGGTGGTGCAAGAAAAATCAAGAACACTTGACATTTAACTGCACCGCTATTACGGAGACCCGAGCCAATTATCTCGGCAAAGACGTCATAAGTAAAGAAGAAATACCTTTTCTGAAACCACCACAGTTATTGCAGTTTATTAAGCCTGTTAGGCTGGATAAGGAACTCTGAGAGTGGGCAAACCTATAGGTCGCAGTGCAATATCGCCCTCAATGAAATCTAAATCTAAATCATCTTTATGGTTGAAGTTGTGTAGGGCAGCAATGGGCAAGTAATCCGAAATAGTTAATCGAACAAAATTAACTGTCATCAATGTAACAGAATTGAATAAGTTTATTGGTTTGTTATTACTATACCTACTCAGATTTTCAAATCGGAACATGAAGACAGACCTAAGATCTTTATTTGCTTCGAATAGAAATGTTAGAAATAAGTATATACCAATGTACTAGATTTCAGCACAATTATGGCTGTTTTTTGATTTGACAATCTATAAACGAGAAGCGAAAGAAAAATTGTAGCTCCATGAGCAACAAAATCAAATATATTTCAGCAATTTCTGTCTAACTAGCAAAATGTGTATTTCATTGGAGAATATGTGTGGGTGGATGAAATCTTAGTAGGGCTACGAGGCGGACGTAAATTTAGGGTTTATCTACCGAACAAACCTAATGAAAAAATTTTATTTAAATAAATAAAATCCGTCAGAAATTTAATAAATTTCTGACGGATGTAAGAAACAATTAATTTTACAGCAGCTACATTTGTACATGATTGAAGAGGTACTGATAGTCAAACGTTATTATATAGAAAGAAGAAAAGCTTGTTGTGCCTAATTCGACTTAATTCCTTAATATTCTAATCATTGTGATCTCTCTCTCAGAAAAATTTAAGACGTTTAATTTTCATTTGACATATCTAGAGACACATATGCTTGTAGACCTAGATACCTATCTAGTCGCGCCAGCTGTAGTTTCAATTATTATTTATTTAGACTATTGCCACTGCACTAATTCTTAATAACAAGTTACTACTATTACTGTTGTTAATGCAATGGTGTAATGTGTCATATTGCAATTCTAATATAAAATTTACACAGCTAATATAAACTAACCCCACAATACTCATCCGGATATTCACGTAGATGAGTTTGACAACCTGTTCATTATAATATCGTTAATACCCTACGATGATCAATAAACCGATTTCCTCGTATTTTGGATCAGAATACATTACACGTATTACCAAACTCGAACCTGATTATTAACTTCAATTTGCTGTATTTACATTGTCTACCAAAACTGTAAAAGAAATAGATCCCAGCGTAGTAAATAATCATGACAAAAGAAAAACATAGAATGTACCTTTTTTCTTCTATTGATATTAAATAAATATATCATCTATCTAACATACGTATTACATATTACTTGAAATACGAGACGAATATAACGGGTACAGAATGGCCGGGAGTTGTGTTCGAATTAAGACATGTTCAGAGCATATGTTAGTTAGGTTCAGGATAGAGGAATAGAGAGAGTACAATCCCAAAGACTAGCCCGGGATATTTATGGCTCAAGGGGTCACAAGCCATTGCTCCTGCCCGCATTATTACCCAACAGGGCTTATATTCGATTGTTCAGACGCTGGCAAAATATATACACCTGTTGGAATCACTGTTGCTGTTGCTCCTATATACGAGCACGATTGAAATTTCTTACTACTACTACCATATAAAATATTGCTTCACATCATTGCCAAAATATATGTCGGCGCGTCGTATTTATGTTGTGTCGTTGTTGCTGTATACATACACTTTTAACGGATGAAGAACGTGTTTAGTCACGGCTGATCGGTTACTTTAAATAAATAGTTGCTTGAGAAGTGTAGTATTTAGGAAAGTTGGACAGAAAAAATTCGGGCAATAATAACCGCTTAAGTAGATAATTTATGTATGTATCATATATTTGTTGGTTTAGAAAGTTGAATCGTTTTATGTTGAAGTTATTTATTGCCAAACATTGCTTATCATTTGTTGGTCTGAATTCGTGATTTTGCTTGATAAAGAAAGTCTTGATAAAGTTCTTTCACTGAATTTATTTTTGAATGAACCTTATTAAGCACAGCTAAGACGAGTTTGCCAGTTACAGCCCACACGTTTAGCCTCCTCATTCACAAGTGGAAGTGCGTTTTACTTTTGTTCTCTTTATCTTATTCATCATAGCAACGTCATTTTGGGATTGTCCAAAGTGTTATTTGAACGTTTTTGTAAACTTTGTAATTGAGACATTTAAATAAAATCAAATATCAAACCAGCAGACTGCATAGAAAAGTCAGCTTCATAAGGCTAACTGGTTTAGGTTTGCTTGAATGACCCTTGCAGGGTAGATCTTCAAGAAATCTTCCATTAGATAGAATCGAACGCAACTAATATGCACTGCTTCTGCTTTATTTAAATTAATAATGTTTTCCTTAAAATTTAGGCGAAATAAGTGTAGGTCAGCGATCGACACTAGATCGATACTCTGGTCGAGCCACCGTTCCCTGTTGGACACACATTACACACTTGCAATATACACAACAAGAGCTGCAGTGGGTAGTTTCGACAAGAAATGAAGTTTAGGAATAAATTTAAAGCCAAATAAATGCCTTTTAAGAGATTTTGTTTTGGCAAGAAATAACTCTGGCTTCAATTTGTAATTACAGCTTAATGAGCTTAAGAAATTTTTATAAGAGTGCCAAAGAAATTCGGAAAGGCGACAAGGAAAGAACAGTCCATTACAAAAATAAAGAAGGAAATTTAATCTATGGTGAAAAGGAGGTAGCTGATAGGTGGAGACAACACTTTGAAGAGTTGCTGAACGAACCTGCACTAGAAACTGAAGACAACTCTTACTCACAATTAGAGAAAACAAACCTGCATGACGAGGAAGAAAAACCGAGAGGGGATGAAATAAATAACATTATAACTGAAAAACAATAAAAGCCCTGGTTAAAATGGAATAATAGCAGAAAACATAAAATATGGCGGAGTTTTGCTAAGAGAAAAAAATTATGACATAATAAAAGATATTTGGACCCAAGAAGTAATGTCAGAAGCTTGGAATAAGGCTTTGATTTTACCTATATATAAAAAGAGCGATAAAACCGACTGTGCCAATTATAGAGGGATTGCTTTGTTGGACATTACTTATAAGGTATTAGCATCATGGATTAAAAGCAAAATAGAATTAAAAACAGAAAAGCTTATTGGAGATTATCGAGCAAGATTCCACAAAGGAAGGTCTACAATAGGTCAAATTTTTATATTAAAACAAATCTTAACATCGTGCTATGAACATGAAATACCGGTACACATGTTGTTTGTGGATTTTAAAAAGGCATACGATTCCGTGAGTAGGAAGGCAGTAGGTAATGCTTTGGAAAGGCTACAAATTCCAAGAAAACTAAGAAGATTAACGAACATGACGTTACAAAGGAGCAGGTGAACAGTCAAAATAAATGGAACTACATCTACCGAATTTGAAGTAAAGACCAGACTAAGACAAGGGGACCCTTTGTCAACTATTTTATTTAATGTCGTTTTGGAAGACATCATACGTGACAGTCAAATCAATACAAAAGGATCAATATTTATAAAAGCCAACACTGTCTAGTTTACGCAGATGATGTAGTATTGTTGACAAGAAGGAAAGAAGATCTTAGAGAAAGAACCAAACGAATAATAATCGCAGCTAGGAAGAGAGGGTTACACGTAAATGGTAATAAAAGCAATTATATGGAATTAAAAGTAAAGGACATGACAAGAGAGGAAAAAGGATTACATGTTGAAATAAACCAAAGTGGCAATGTAGAATTTAAAGAGGTAGATAATAAATGATTAATGTAACGAGGAAATAGAGATAGATTTGAGGATAATGAAGAGTAACAGAGGTGCTAGTGAAGTGTATAACATATTAAGGTCCTACGGAATTTCTAGAAGAACCAAAATAAGAATATACAAAACTGTCATAAGGGCAACTTTATTACATGGAGCGGAAACATGGACACTGAACAAACAACAACAACAAAGCGCAAGCAAAGATAGAAACATGGGAAAGAAAAACGAACTGAAGCAGAATGGGAAAGACGGAAGAACCAGGAAGGTGAACCAAAGATCAGCGATGTGGTTAAGTCAAGGCGATTACAATGGGCAGGGCATCTGGAAAGAATGGAAGAAGAAAGAATAGTGAAAACAATAGGCTGGAGAAAACCGGCGGGTAAAAGGAAGAGAGGGGGATCCAGGAGAAAATTGAGCAAAGCCATTGCCCAAGATTTAAAAGAGAAGCAAATAACAAATTGGAGAGACAAAGCAAGAAATAGGAAGGAATGGAAATCCATTACACACTATGGGCCTGAAAGATTTGTTTAAAGCTTATATATATTTGACACGAAATATAGTGTGCCAGAGATGTTAAGACAAAATGACTAAGAAGTGTTTTATGCAGCAGCTGCAGCGGATCCTTATCGTGTGACAAGTATAAATGTGTTTCCAAGAATATGCTGCAGTACTATGGATGCAGTAACTTTGTATTGTTAATTGGGTCCCAACAGCCAAATATTGCCTCGGTATAGATACTGACCCTTTGAGACGTACCACAGTTTTTCTATTACTTGTTTAAGCAGTCACGTTTACCACTACGATTATCGTATGAACAATATTATTTCCATTAAACGGGTTGATGGCCGCAGTGGTTAGGCGGTTGACTATCGTTGTGGGAGGGCGATAGCTGCCGGGGTTCAATTCTCTGGAGGGGAGGCGGTGACATTTTTTCAGAGGGTTGAAAGCCGGATCGACTTACCATTCGCTGTTGGGAGCAAAGTGATTAACAGCGCGGCATCATAAAAGGCGATATGATGCTGTCACAAAACCATTTAAACACAACTTACACACACCAAACTTCACCGCAAGAGTTGCAGTGATAGCCAGACAAGTAATACAGCTTACGGAGTCACTGAAACTAAGCACCCACCACACATTAAAAAAAAAATTGCGTCAATCTTGCGTGCCACCGTGGGCAATAATATTAAGTTATAACATATTAAGTTATGTTGTCGTTTACAGTACATTAATATTGGCTTTCGGACAAAATTTTATTTACTGAAATATTATATAGTTATTATGTTAATCCATTATGCATTTTCCTTGCAATATTGGGAACATAACTATTCAAATGAAGACGTCCGTTTTGTAATGCATCTTTCAATGGTTCTAAGGGATTCATTTCACTGTAAATTGAAATATCCCATCCTAACAAAACAAAATTGGGCTAAATGGATACTTATATTGACTTTTTACTCTCAATAAATGCATACGTATTCTGAATCGTGTCCAGAAATATTTATCCAGGTCAAGAAGGTGTGGTAGTGTTGTTCATGATTTTTTTTTCCTTTATGAAAACTAGGAAAAGGCAGAAACGTTCTATATAAATTTCTTCTCTATAAATTTTCAATCCTTCTGAACATAATTTTACTCTAGTAAGTTGGCAGTTGACCTCTTTGGGTTTTGCTGTAATAGGTATAATGGATCATATTTGTCTTACCTACATTAGTAAAGCAAAATCAGTTTGTTCAAACGTGATCCATATTTATTACATTCTTAACTAGCGAATAAAATTTTCTCTACAAACGTGATTCTAACAAAACCGCATACACTAAAATATATGCAGAGATAAAATGTTCAATTTAAATTCTTCGAGGAACCGGTAATTGATAAACAATTATCTAAATTATAGAGCAGCAGAAAGGGTACTGCCTAAAAACCCCAATGCACGTCAGACATCAAATGAATAATAGTCTATATCCGGCGGACAAGCGGCATATTACCAAAACGAAACCCGGTGTATGCATGTACCGTATAACATTGTCGGTATACGTTCGCCTGTACATATAACATTAAGTTTTATTGTAATACATATCTTGTCGTTCGCGCTTTGCTTAAATAATCTCTTCTTTTGCGCACTACAATTACTATCAGAAGAACCAATATCATCGAACAGTAAAAAAATCATCCACGACTACAGTAGCCATCGGATAATCATCTTTTCTTCGGTATGGGTCGATGTAATATAATATATCGAAGATTTCCATCCATGCACAAGAGGAAAATAAAACAATGAGAGCAAGAAGAAGTGGATGGGCGTGGAGATGCGCGACTGCAGCGGCCCTAGCAACTTTTTCCATCTTAATTAAGATGTTAAATGCAAATTTTTAGCGTGAGCGTTTCGTATACACACTGTTACTTACAGGTTTGCATCCATATAGGTAATTTTTTACTGGCATTAAAATGGTGGTTGTGTAGATATATACAATCTCTGGCGACCAGTTATTATATAAATTATACTTTATGAAGCTGTTGCAGAAAAATTGCTTCATCGCTTCCAATGAATGTCAATGAACGCAACCCAAAAGAAAAGACGAAACAGTATCGTTCAGCAATACATTTTTAGCAGCATTTATAATTTCTGAGGACAATATGATATGGTTTGGTAAGGAATTATTGCCGACAAGATTACAATTTAGTTATAGATGCAAATCAGAACATACCTCTCTAATTTTCTTGTAGAGGAATCATATCAAGTTCTATTACAACTTTAAGTTTCTTAAGATAATAATACCATCTCCTCACAACAATTACATCTTCCATATTGTGCAACACAATTCAACGCTTCTACCCTTAAACTGTTGCGCTTCTTGAAGAGAGTTACGAAGTGCGGATGTCGACCGTTAAATTTACACCCCATTTCAATTCCGCCACATAAAGAGCCCCGGGACATATTTATGGCGATATGATTGCGGTCTGTTTATTTTATTTTATTGTGGCTGTGTAGGCCCAACGTATAGGGGCGTTGAATTTCATCTTCTCTCCCGTACACGATCCGTTTCTTTCCACTTATTCTTTTATTATTCTGCTGTGTTCTGCCCCGGAGAGAAAATGCACGTTGTATTACAATATGTTATTATCTTATACGAACTGGCGAACTCTATCAGAGAGCAATAATTGTATCCCCGACATCTTTATAACAGAACGTTATCTTTATCGGGAGATTTATGAGGTCGAATGTAATTCTTGTTTCGGCACTTTTCCTCGTGTTAAGGTTGACAGTTCAAACTCATAATTTTCTCTTCTTAAAAGAACCGAAAGGTCGAAATTGTTATTTCGTTTTTGGATTAAATCTTATTAATATTCAAGAAGGAGATAGTAACTTTAATGGGAATGATATAAATATTTTAAATGAACATTAGAATAAAGTCCAGTATTTCGAATCCAAAATCGCAATTGTTCGATTTGAACTTAATGGTTTAGTAAAACTGAAAAAATATGCTCCTAAATATAACACAAAAATTTTCTTGAGCAAACAGATAATACTGCACTGTATTTTTTTGCAGATATTTTTGACATAGATAAAAAACAATTCTCTACATTTTCGCTAAAACCACATTTAATGAATAATTTGTATCTTGCGTGCAACCTTCTGAAACATTTCTAATACATTTGGGCGTTAAAGGAGTAGATATTTTAGCAAGATAATAATTCTCTCCATACCTTCAAACGAATAAAGCGTTGGTTTCACGAAAAAGATGTCATGGTATGCTTTGGATGGAGGCTAAGCTTTGGACATAATAATGCTTAGAGAGATAACTGGTGTTGGAATGAGAATCCAGTTTCAACATTGACCGAGCTAAGCTAGGCAGTGTGAAGGGTCAGATTTTATCACAACTTTATGTGGATCTACAGAAATTTCACCGAGCGTAATATTGTTTCATGCAATAGCTTACTGAATTTAAAAAATTATATCTCTTTATAGGTGATTGTCAGCCTGTATTAAATAGTCTTCTATCGGTCTTGTCATTTTAGAATTATGGCCCAAATTTTTCTATAGTGTCCATGGTTGGCTGTGACTTCATTATGGTTATTTTGTTAAGTAAATGAGTTAAGAGGCATTTCAATGATTTATTTTGCCTTTAAAGACATACTAGTAGAAAAAATTGAAACACCAAACATGCTTGATATAAGCAATACCCAGAAGACACTTCACTAGCCAGAGTTGGCTCATAGTTTCTTCTATTTGGCAATTTGGAAGATTAAAAAGATTTTGTAGTGAACCACATTTCAAACCTGGCAAGCAAAAAAGCCTTAAATCAAATTCGATCTCAGCTTCCGTATTTTTTATGAAACGTTAACTGGTGATTATTATCTCCATTTCGTGGAAACTGAATGACGGAATATTTTAAACGAATTGAACTTCTGACATTTATTGGATGAAAAATTTACCAACTCTTGGATAGTAAAAGGTGCTCCTTTTTTTTGACGACTACACTTGCAAGATCTAGCAATTTTACATTTTCAGTTATGGGGTGAGGTGAATCGGAAAGTGTACAAAAGAACCAATGAAGCTGCAAATGACCATAAGCGTGGACTTCTATATGATTTCAAAAATAGATCGATGACAAATTTCCAAAGCAACAAATTTGATTTTAAAGAAATTTCATATACAAATACTCATTAGTGTTAAATTTTATATTTTAATTTGTTGAAGTGTCATTTTATAATTTTTGCAATAAACTGAGATACTTGATTTTGTTTTCAACAACTAGTGGTATATGTGTTATATCTTTCAAATACTAACTCCGTTTTTTTTCAATCATAAAAAAATTAAAAGTGGGCATATGGTTCGTCTATTTAATTAAATGATCATGTCAAGTGATGTATTGTTTTAACAGGAGCAATAAGTCTCTCATAGTGACTTAAGTTTTACTTTAGAACTCTTCCTTTTCAACTCATGCTCAAAATTCCATAATAAATTAATTGACGAGGTTGTAATAAAATCAAAATGTTTCGCGTTTTTTCATATTGGAGTTTCCAAGAACCCAGGCCAAAGGCCAATCTATAAATTTTGTAAAAATTTCCTTGCTGCAATCAATGTCAATAATTTGGGGAGTGGTCGTCCACGCAACGCTTACAGTCGAAAAGTGATATATTTTGAAGTCAGATCTGTCATATGAAACTAAAGAAATACAAGTAAGAGTCATAAAAATGAAAATCATTGGTGTTCTATAGTATAGGATAAAGAAGTGATATTTTTTGATGTCAGCCCATCTGTCACTTGATTTT